>BTHU01000003.1:92333478-92423478 GCA_036184795.1 Tokudaia tokunoshimensis | reverse complement strand
GATATATTTAGTTCATTAGTTGGTTAAACAATTTCTAGATTGCTGTGGTTGTCATTATTATGCTCTACTTTATATTTGGACTTTAATAAAAATAGATCATTTATATTCTTAGCACATACATATTCATAAAAGATAAAAAAGTATGGTGATGGAATGTTAGTTTTATTGTAGAAATGATTTCATAATGCACCCTTATATTTATCACTTTTTATACTTGTGATACACACATTATGTGTCATTTATATGTCAGTAAAGTTTAAAAATTAAATATATGAGGGTGAACACTTTTCTTTACAACACATTAAACTACAAAGTTTATTAAAGTACATTTTATCATAGGCTTGAGCACAAAGATTAAACACAGTAAAGAAAGTAAATATTCATTAAGGAAAAAAAAAACCCAGGTAAGAATGAGAAGGTGAGAAAGTACCTTTGTTTCTTTATGAAGTGTCTGTTGGAGAGAGCTGACGTGAGCAGAAGGGTTCATAATATTGGAGAATAGCTTCTAATTTGACATGTGAGACAGCCCAACTATCACTGAAAATGTAACATACTTAGAGTACTTAATGAATAGGAATGATCTCTTGTGGATATTACTAAATGTGGCCTACGATGGTATTTGCTCTAATGGAAAGTACACAGGCAAGCACACTGTACATACTATCCCACAGGTGTCCATTAACATCAGCCCCCTGTTGGTTAGGTGAAAGCGCAGAGTAAACTACTCTAGGAGGATGACCTTGTCTTCGTCTAGTATGACCAAATAAATAGAAGAGATAGGCATTGAAGACATTTGGTGCTCATTCTTGTGAATGTATTTTAAAGATAAAAACAGTACACGTTGTTATGAAGCTGTAAAGTGGATAAGACCAAGGCAACAAGACACACTGATAAAAGCATAATTAAAAGTAAAAACATTTTAGGATTATTCTCAAAGGACCTAGACAATACATTGTCTTAACCATGACTCTTGATTTTTCATTGCTCCTGTACAGTGTCTATTTATGAACCTGTTATCCCCTTAGGATTTATCAAAACTGTAACTTCCTGTCTACCCTTGGCTGCCACTGCTTTTGTTAAAGCTTTGTTGTTTATTTTCTGTACTACTTAGAATACCCTCATATTCTATTGGATCCCTACCTTAATTCTTAGTCCGTTTAAATTCATGCTCACAAAAGTTGTTCCTGAGTAAAGGTTTCTCTTGGTTCATGAGAGAAAGCATTGAAGTTAGCTGAAACTCTTAGTCTAAGTAGAAGGTTACTTAGCAATGAAAAGCAAAATACGCACTCCAAAGAGAGACTGGACTGGGCTGTATGAAGAAGGGAGCAACACATTGGATTCTGCACCATGGATTTTAAAGATATCTTTTATGAATATACAGAGTAAATTGCATATTCATGGAGTATGGTGTTTCTTTCCACCTCTCATAGTATAGATTAAATAACTTTTGTGGTATTTCTTCCTACGTTCCTCCAGACCAGTGGTTCTCAACCTTTCTAATGCTGCAACCCTTTAATATTTCCTCAGGTTGTTGTGACCCCCACCATAAAATTACTTCATTGTTATTTGATAAGTGTAATTTTGCTATTGTTATGAGTCATAATCTAATCATCTGATATGCAGGATATCTGATATACCCAAAGTGATCGCAACTCACTCTTAAGAACCTTTGCTGTGGAAAAAATCACTGAAGGAAGGGCCTTAAAACTCACAGTGTAAATGGCATAATGAAGTTGAGATCTTTTGAAGATTCAGACACTTCATTACTGTGCATGTCTGGCAATAGGAAAAGTACCTTGGTACTTTATTCCCCGATACATCAGGAAGACTGTATCTGCATCTCCAAGAATGTTTAATCACAAAGGAACGGCCTGTCTAAAGGCACAGCTTCAGTTTACCTTGGTTTTCTCACACCTCACCCCTTGCCACTGCTATGGGGAAGTCTTTCTTTCATGTTGCTTTGACCGACTATACAGAGCAGCTTTGTTAGAGTCCCACCCTCAGTCTTAGCATATAGAAACTCAGGGATGCTCAGCCCCTGAAGTGATTTTTGCAAATTGTAAATTTAATCACATTACTTCCCTGTCACTGGATCTCAATCATAAGAAGGAAAGCCCAAATTTCTTAAAGATAGCTGACCCCTCTGGTGCTGTAGACCCTACCATTCCTACCAAGTTTACGTCTTACTTGCTGAGTCATGAGTCCCAAGTTGTAGTACTGTTGTTAGGGTAGTCTTTACTAGTTCATTTCCCCCTCCTTTCTAGGCATTTGAGGTATCTTCTCCTTTACAAACAGTTTTTCCCAGATCCATTTCCCTCTGAGGACGATTCCATGTGTCTCTGTGAATATTAACATTGATAATTCTACTTATCATTTGACTGTAATGGTCAGAAACTAGAAGATAGCTTCTCTTTTATATTCCTAGTGTCTCATATCCATTCAAATGTTTTTGTAAATGCCTTGCCTTAGTTTGATCTGTCTTATTCTGTAAGTAGTAAATACAAATGTGTTAATTTTATTTGTAATATGTGTTCCCCATTATAAGAAAAAAATCAAATTCAGTGATTTGAGCAGGTAGTTGGTCTTAATAATGTGTGTCTGTAGTGAGTCCTCTATAAGGTCTTTGTTACCTAGTGGGAACAGTGCCATCTATTGGCTATCATCCAAATTGTATCAACTGTTAGATCTAGAAGGGAAACAGTATATTGGAATGTTTTGGGGAGGCACACAGACAAAAACTTTATTATCAGCTTGCACAAAAATGCCAACATATGCTTGACAAAAAAAAAACCCACTAATTAAGTAATTCAATTCTAGTAACCCCTTAAAGGATAATAATGCTGACATAGTAACAGAAAATGCATACTTTGGAGCTTGGAATTGTTTATGTCCTAAAGAAATTAGGGTGATTATTATTGTTTTATAGAAAATAGGACTAAAAATTTATTCCTATTCTTCTTTAGATGTAATTGATACTTGTGATTAGTGTAACATTTTATTTTTAAATAATTTTAAAGTTTTCTAGAATTCTTAAAAACTATGCAGAAAAATCCTAAATCATGGACAATTTACTTTTAATAAAAATGCACAGTGAAGTGTGAAATGTGATTCTGATATTTCCGAGAAAATTGTATCATAATATCAAAGATAAGAATTTACTTATATCTTAGATTCCTTAATTAAGAGTGTTTTTTCTTAAAGAATATCTTTACCTGTTAAATAAGGCATGTATAGTGAGTATATTTAACCAAATGGAAATAAAACCCACACTGGATTTGGCTATTGTCAGTCCTACCAATCTATGTGCATGAATAGTTTTTATAGTATTTTGTAAATAAAAACTATTTCAAATGAAGGTATGCCAGCCAGATATTAGTGAGCTTTTCCAGCTTGTCACTGTTCTTAAAATATTTAGAAATAGTTTGTTTTCTATTTTGACTAAAACCTACATAACTTAGAATATGTGGTATGATAGAGAGATAATTTTTCAAAAATGGATGTCTGATATTTTAGTCATAGGGTTAACTTTCTTTAAGGAAGAATAAATATTGTTATCCCATTATGTTATAGAATCGTAACACTATTTCTTAATTTGTATCTATAAAACTAAATATAAATTCCTATAGTAAAACCCTAGTAATAATAATGAAATTCTAGTATTCATAACAGTAAGTAACATGAACAACTCTTACTATATACTTAACAGTTAAAATGGCTTCCATAGTTAATGGTGCACACACATTAAACTCTGTGAGGCACTTACAGTAAAGTCTTGCAACAATACATTCCTCAAGAAGGATGAAGGAAAATTCTATCATAAAACTCAGGAATGATGGCATTAAAGATCAAACTTTTAATTTTGAGGAATCCCAATTACAAATTATTGAAGAAGCTTCAGTATTGCTATTTTCATGACTTTATAGATAAGAAAATTGAGATGCAGAAAGACTAAATGCCATCTTCAATATCCAGCAAATAATGGAGGTCAGCCTTCACTGTTAAAACTCACTCAGGAGCCTGGGGTTTTTTTTTAGTATACTAAATCATCTTTCAAACAAATCTCAATGCCTAAGTTCACATACTAAAACCATACAAAATAAATTAAGTGTAGTGATTAATGGAAATGATTTAACAAGCTTAATAAACAAGATATTGTTTTACATATGTTAAGTGTCCAATGTTTAACTTACTAGATATATTTTTGCTTATTTTTATGTTTCATATGCTGTCCAACTAAAATTTCTGTAATTAGATTTTAATTATAAAATGCATATTATCACTTAAATTCTGTTTTGACTACAAGCTTATTTTAGTTATGAGATCATTCTTTCCATGATCTGATCACATCAGTATAACCAAAAATTGCTTTTTTAATAAAATACTATATTTTATTTTGCAGTTTGTTGTTGTTGTTGTTGTTATAAAATAGATTAACACTGGGTAGACCACAGTGCTCTGAATCTCGTGCTCCTCTGGCCTCAGACTCCTTCGTGTAGAGGTCACTGGTATGCATCACTGTGCCTAGCTCACAATAATCTTAGATAGTCTATACTTTTATGCTCACTGCTGTTGCCACTGCAGGCAGCCATATGCTAAGATAGCTTACTCCCAGTTTAAATGTGAGGTGTAGAGGATTGGTGTTATAGCCCAGGCTTTAATGGTACATGTGTGACTTGCCTCATTCTTCTACCAGTGGTTTTCTATCCCATTTCTTGCAAATCCCTTACTCATGTATTGAGTGCTATGGCAAGGCTTAGCATGGTCTAGGTGCAAACAGAGCAAATAGAGGTGCAAATAGAAAAAAAAAAGTCATTTTTTTTCTCATTTTTGTTCTTGAGTCAAATACTATTTTTGTTTACCCTTTATAAAAATTATACATCAAATTAATAATAATATTACAAGTTTCAACTAATTGTATGACTTAAAAATTAAAGACAATTTTTGAAAATTCTATACCTGTCAATTTTGGCTTTATAACTCCCTAGATATTTTAGCTAAAAGTACCAGCAGACGGTTCAGAGCCATTGTTCCCCATAGCAACAGTTTGGATACAGTAGAAGTAAACATTGGCGTTTGGGGAGATCACATGTTACCAAACCTGATTATGACCATGCATCAAATACATGTCCATTATGTAAACAGAAATGAAAAATGTCACTACTGTTCTTTTTAAAGTGTTTTCTCTGAGCCCACTAGGTTCTGCCAGAGATACAAGGCATTCCCTGTGTCCTCTGTGATGTGTGCTCTTCCTGAATGAGTCAAGAGATTGAGGAAGGAGTCTTATTGACCTGCCTTCCTTAATATCACAGTCTGTTAAGGCTGCTTTGTATCCCAAGTATCTACCTTGACTTTTCTCTTTGCTTAATATGTAAGCATAATTATTAAGGCCTGAGGTGGAAGATTGTAAAGGTTGGAGATCTGGATCAGGGAAAACTTGGAGTGATAGATACATATTCAGAATTTGGTTAATGCAAGTTTGACAACTAATGCATCTGTGTGATGATCTGTTTTCCTACTTTATCTTCCCTGAGAGATGACTTTCTCTTTTCTGGGTTTCCTTTCAGTCTAACAGCAGGTTTCTTCAAGGTTAAGCATGAATACTTAAGCTACCTTTATTTTATGGGCTGATGAAAAGAATATTGAGTGGATCAAATCCCTCAAGGGGCATAAATTATAAAATTATACCCATCAATTTTAATCAGAATAGTATTCTCTACTTTAACCATTACAAAAATTTGCCTCATTTTTCCCTATTCAGTCAGTTTTGTTGTATAATTGTTTTTATTAACAAGGTCAAATTTTTAAATTATTTTATAATAAATTGTATTTACTAATTTTCACTGTGTATATCTACTTTAATTCTTTTCCCTTCATGATTGATACCCCTTTCTTGTCCAAGCAGGAAAAGATAAGTGAGTGACTCCTTGCTTTTTGAAGGAAATATTTGTCCACAGTATGGATTGATTGGCCAAACAGATCTGAATACCATGTTTATGATATCCTTTATACCTCTGATCTATGCTATCATATAAGTTTATAGTTTTAAATGACTACTTTTTTCTCAAGAATTTTAGCACTATATAAAAACTTAAATGAAAAAATTATTGGAAATGATCTAAAATGGCATTGTTTTTAGAAATTAAGATTGCTTTCTCTTCTTTGAAAAGAACAAAAATCTTATGATTTCTCTAAGTTGCCTTGATACTATCGTTCAGGAGTCAGTATTGCTGACTCAGAGAATACGACTGACTTAAGAAATCAACTGAGGACCTGAGTTCAGATCCCTAACATGCATTTAAGAAGCCTGACTTGGTGCCACACACCTAGAACCCCAGTGCTGTAGAGTGAGGGCCAGGATAAGAGGATCCTATAGACTCTGTGGCCACATGGATTCAGTCAGCCCAAAAACAGGTGAAGACTTGAAAGATGCTTTACTTAGTAAAGTTTTTTTTCTGCCAATTCAGATGATGTGAGTTCAGTCTCTAAGAGCCACGTAATAGAAAGAGAACCAGCTCCTACAAATTGTCCTCTGATTTCCAAATAGGGACCATGGCATTTACATAACCAAATGTATATATTTTAAATAAATATAACTGTCAAAAAACCCCAAAGTGAAGAGCAATATAGAAAGGTATCTGAAGTTGACTTCTGGTCACCTCACCCATGTCTTTGGATTGCTCTCATGTTCATTCTATCTCTCTTATCTGTCTGACTATCTATTTATCTATCTCTATCTCTCTTCTCTCTGTCTCTCTCTGTCTCTTTTTGTCTCTCTGTCTCTGTCTCTCTCTCTCTCTCTCTCTCACACACACACACACACACAAAGAAACAGACAGGCAGACAGACAGAGTGACAGACAGACAAACATCCTCTAAATGGCATATTAACTAGTAGGAGTTTAGAAAAATGTCAGAGATAGAAAGACCTGGGATACTTAGGCACAAGTAAACTCAAGCATATAAACTAGGAACTTACCACTTAAGGAATGTAAGAATTTTGTGTTTAGTTGTTAGATGTACTATATAGATAACATTCAACTTTGGTTGATTTTATTATTTATATCTATGCAGTGAAAAGGAAAATTCAGTTATTCAATACATTGTTTATTAAGTATAGTCTTCTGTATTCCAAGAGCTGCTTTGAGTGCTTAGGATACAGTTCTGGACTATTCAGAGAAGTCATTTTTAACCTATATGATCTTTATTGCTACCTGAAATTATTTTATAATTATACAGCGTCAGGTCCTAAAAGCCAACAGTGAGGTATGTTCTTAGACACCTATAGTTCCATCTACTGGAGAAGCTAAGGCGTGAATACCACTTCAACTTACAAATTACAAACCACAAGGAATCCTAAATCTCATAGAGGGACCCCCATCTCAAAAAGAAGCTTCCAAAAGAGAGAAGCAACTAATAGTTCTCCCAGCATAGCAACAAACCACATCAAACCAGCATGGTGCAATAGCCATAAGAGTGCAATAGTGGTACTCACACACTGGCAGTTATTCAACAACTCTCTAATTTGACATAAGAGGGAAATTATGGTAATGGAAACCTAGCCAGCTACAGTGCTAGTAAAGTCATAGATCTTAGAGAAGAACCTATAACCAGTACTTTAGTAAGTAAATACACAATCCCAAACTACATTCTAAATATTTATTTTTCATATGAGTGATCCTTACCATTCATCAAAAAACTTCTCTTTGCAAGAGACAGAGACCATTACAAAACAAACAAAACAACCCTCAAAATTACCAAAATTCAGACTTGTGAAGCACAGACCCAGTGGAAACATCTACAAAAAACTTCACACCAAATATATTAAGAATTACCCAAAATCATCAAATGAGACTAGACAAGGAAGCCAAATAGAAGGTAAAGAGTTCCAAGAGCAGGCTCAGAAATCCGAGACCCACTCATTCACATACTCAGAAGTCCAGTAACAGTGCTAACCTGGAAGCTGTGGTATATCCATAGAGACCTGGCGCTGACCTGTGCAGGCCCTGTGCTTGCTGCTTCAATCTTGGAGTTTTAAGTGAGCTTTGCGGAACTTATTTGGAGGGCCTTGTTTTACTCCCTCTCCTGGCTCATACATTCTTTCAACCTCCTTTCCCATGAGGTTCTCTGAGCTCTGAGGAGAGGGACTTGATGAAGACATACCATTTAGAACTATGTGTTCAAACTGTGGGTCTTTGCATATGTTCACATCAGCTGCAGGAAGAAGCCTCTCTGATAATGACTAAATAAGGCACAGATCTGTGAGTATAGCTGAATATCATTAGAAGTCCTTTTATGGATACTGGGTTTTTTTTGTTTTTTGTTTTTTTTTTTTTTTTTAACCATGGGTGTTTGGTTTTTCCCGAGTTCTCTGGGTTATCTAATCTCTGGTTCTTGATCACCCAAGCAGTATTGGGTATGGGTTCTATCTCATGGAGTGGGCGCCAGTCAAATCTGACATTGATTACCTGCTCCCACAAGTTTTATGCCATCATTGTTTTAGCATATCTTACACGGAGGACAGATTGTAAGTCAATTTGTGGCTTGGCTGGTGCTTACATTTTTCTTTTGGCAACCTACAAAGTATCTTCCAGGACCAAAGACACTAGAATATAGGGATAAAGGCTCCATGTTTAATCATAATGGGTTCCACCTGTCAGTTTTCTGACCTTCCCATTTTCTTAACAACAACCTAGGATGTTGGAGATTTCCATGGAACTCATTTGGCCAACAACTCAATTTAATGTTGCCCAGCCTGCTACTGGAAGTCTTGATTAGACTGGTCTTGATTAGAGTTGATTAGAGATGGCCAGATGGGACTCCATATACCCCACTATTAAGAGATATCATTTAGGCCATTTACAGCAGGCAACCAGACAACTCCATAGCCTTCTGTGCTTAACCCACCAGGACAGCATGATCTCCCAGCAGCGATTTCACCTTCTCTCTGGAGGGGTACAGCTAGGAACGCACAGGGCATACGATCAGTGGAGCAGCTGGGACAGGAGTCTTCCCTTCTGGCCACCATTTGCTTCAGGGGACCAGACAGCTTCACAGCCTTCTGTGCATAGACTCTGCCAGAAGAGAGTTGGTCTCTCAGGAGTACAGACACAGGTTTACAGGCCCATAGGAGGTACAAGCTCCAGCCAGAGACAACAAGACTAACTAACACCAGAGAAAACCAGATGGAGAAAGGCAAGTGCAAGAACCTTACCAACAGAAACCAAGGCTACTTGGCAAGCCCAGTTCTCCCCCCACAGCAAGGCCCGGATACCCCAACACACCGGAAAAGCAAGAGTTGGATTCAAACTCTCTTCTCATGATGCTGTTAGAGGACATCAAGAAGGACATAAATAAGTCCCTTAAAGAAATACAGGAGAACGTGGGTCAAATGGTAAAGAGGAAACACAAAAATCCATGAAAGAATAACAGGTGAGCATGGGTAAACAGGTAGAGGCCCTTAAAGAGGAAACACAAAAATCTCTTAAAGAATTGCAGGAGAACACAAACAAACAAGTGAAGGAACTGAACAAAACCATCCAGGATATAAAAATGGAAATAGTAACAATAAAGAAATCACAAAGTGAGAGATCTCTGGAGATAGAAAATCTTGGAAAGAATTCAGGAGTCATAGATGCAAGCATCAACAACAGAATACAAGATATAGAAGAAAGAATCTCAGGGGCTGAAGATACCATAAAAAACATCGACTCAACAGTCAAAGACAATGCAATAAGCTCCTGAGCCAAAACATCCAGGAAATCCAGGACACAATGAGAAGACCAAACCTAAGGATTATAGGTATAGAAGAGAGCGAAGATTTCCAACTTAAAGGACCAGTAAATATCTTCAACAAAATTATAGAAGAAAACTTCCCCAACCTAAAGAAAGAGATGTCCATGAATATACAACTCCAAACAGACTGGACCAGACCAGAAAGTCCTCCTGTCATATAATAAAACACCAAATGCAGTAAAGAAAGAAAGAATATTAAAAGCAGTAAGGGAAAAAGGGCAAGTAACCTATAAAGGCAGGCCTATCAGAATTACACCAGACTTCTCACCTGAGAGGATGAAAGCCAGAAGATCCTGGGCAGATCTCATACAGATCCTAAGAGAACACAAATGCCAGCCCAAACTACTATACCCAGCAAAACTCTCAATTACCATAGATGGAGAAAACAAGATATTCTATGATAAAACCAAGTTTGTACAATATATTTCCACAAATTCAGCCCTACAAAGGATGATAGATGGAAAACGCCAACACGAGGAGGGAAACTACACACTAGAAAAATCAAGAAAGTAATCTTTTTCCAACAAACCCAAAAGAAAGTAACCACACAAACATAAAAAGAACATCAAAAATAACAGGAAGCAACAATTACTATTCCTTGATATAACATCAGTGGACTCAGTTCCCCAACAAAAAAACATAGTCTGACAGAAATGTTTTTCATGTAGATCCTCGATTTTATCAGAAAATGTTTCTGATTTCTCTTTCAATTTAGTAATGTTTTTTTAAATGTCTACCATTTTGACTGTATTATTTTCCATGATAATCTTTAATGTTGACATTTTTTTTCTGTGTATTCAATTTTGTCAGGGGTGTTTTCCATGTAGGTCTTCAATTTTGTCAGAGAATGTTTGTGGTTCCACTTTCAGTCAATTTAGGAATGTTTTTATGCCTGCCATTTTATCGGTATAATTTTCCATGATAATCTTCACTTTTAACATTTCTCTGTGTTTTTCTTCAATTTTGTCAGAGATATCTTTCATGTAGATCTTCAATTTTGTCAGACAGTGTCTATGATTTTACTCAATCAACTTAGGAACATTTTTATGCCTACCATTTTTATCTGTATAATTTTCCATGAAATAGTCAGTTTTAACATGTTTTTCTATATATTTCTTGGATTTTGTCAGAAATATTTTCCTTGTGGATCTTCAGTTTTGTCGGAAAATGTTTATAATTCCGCTTTCAAAAAACTTGGGAATGTTTTTGTGCCTACTATTTTATCTGTATAGTTTTTCCAAGAGGTACTCAGTCTTGACATGTTTTTCTATATATTTCTTCAATTTTGTTGGAGATATTTTTCATGTGAATCTTCAATTTTATCGGATGGTGTTTGTAATTCCACTTTCAATCAACTTGGAAATATTTTTATGCTTACCATTTTATCTGCATATTTTTCTATGATAATCTTCAATTTTAATGTTTTTCCATGTATTTTTTCAATTTTGTCGGAAGTGTTTTCCATGTAGACCTTCAATTTTGTCAGAAAGTGTTTATGATTTTGCTTTCGATCAACTTAGGAATATTTTTATTCCTACCAATTTATCTGTATAATTTTCCATGAAAAGGTCAATTTTGACATGGTTTTCTATGTATTTCTTGAATTTTGTCAGAGATATTTTCTTTGTGGATCTTCTATTTTATCAGGAGGTGTTTATTATTCCACTTTCAATCAACTTGGAAATATTTTTATGCCTAACATTTTGTCTGTAGTTTTCCATGATAATCTTCAATTTTGATGTTGTTTTATGTTTTGCTACACTTTTGTTAGAGGTGTTTCCCATGTGAATCTTCAGTTCTATCTTAGGGAGTTTCTACTTCCTTTTTCAATTAAAAAAAAAAGACATCATTTAGGATCACCTTTATATATTTTAGGAAGTTTCCATTGCATGAGGTTCCCATATTATCCCTTAAATGCCCCTCAGTTCCATCTTTCCCCACATTTCCTCCATCAAACCTATCTCCTTTACCCTCCCTACTTGATCACCTTGTTCCTGTCCCCACCTGCCCCCAGTCCATTTAAAAATCTATTCTATTTTTCCCTCTTCAGGAGATCCAGGTTTTCCCATGTCACTTCCACTATGCCTAACCTCTCTATGTCTTCAGATTGTAGTTGGTTATCATTTATTTTTTTTTTATTTTCTGAGTTTTTTTTTATTTACATTCAAAATCATTTCCCCTTTCCCGTTTCCTCCCTCCCCAAAAGTCCCATAAGCCCCCTTCCCTCCCTCTTTTCCCCATTCAACCCCCTCTCGCTTCTCTGTCCTTGCATTCCCCTACATCCAGTCTTTCCAGGACCAGGGGTCTCTCCTTCCATCTTCTTGGAAATCTATTGATATGCGAATTGTGTCTAGGGTATTCCGAGATTCTGGGTTAATATCCCCTTATCAGTGACTGCATACCATGTGTGTTCTTTTGTGATTGGGTTACCTCATTAAGGATGATATTTTCAAGTTCTGACCATTTGCCTAGGAATTTCGTGAATTCATTGTTTTTAGTTGCAGAGTAGTATTCCATTGTGTAAATATACCACATTTTCTGAATCCATTCCTCCGTCTAGGGACATCTGGGTTCTTTCCAGCTTCTGGCTATTATAAATAAGGCTGCTATGAACATAGTGGAGCATGTGTCCTTATTGCATGCAGGTAAAGCCTCTGGGTATATGCCCAGGAGTGGTATAGCAGGCTTCTCCGGGAGTGTCATGCCCAGTTTTCAGAGGAACCGCCAGACTGCTTTCCAGAGTGGTTGTACCAGCTTGAAATTCCACCAGCAGTGGAGGAGTGTTCCTCTTTCTCCACATCCTCACCAACAACTGCTGTCTTCTGTGTTTTTGATCTTAGCCATTCTGACTGGTGTGAGATGGAATCTCAGGGTTGTTTTGATTTGCATTTCCCTAATGACTAAGGATGATGAACATCTCTTTAGGTGCTTCTCAGCCATTAGATATTCTTCAGGTGAGAACTCTTTGTTTAGCTCTGTACCCCATTTTTTAATAGGGTTACTAGCCTCTCTGGAGTTTAGCTTCTTGAGTTCTTTGTATATATTGGATATTAGCCCTTTTTCGGATGTAGGGTTGATAAAGATCATTTCCCAGTTAGTTGGTTGCCGCTTTGTCTTTTTGACGGTGTCTTTTGCCTTGCAAAAGCTTTGTAATTTAATGAGGTCTCATTTGTCAATTCTTGATCTTAGAGCATAAGCTATTGGAGTTCTATTCAGGAAATTCTCCCCTGTGCCCATATGTTCAAGGTTCTTCCTTAGTTTTCTTTCTATTAGTTTCAGTGTGTCTGGTTTTATGTGGAGGTCCTTGATCCACTTGGAATTGAGATTAGTGCAAGGAGATAAGAATGGGTCAATTTGCATTTTTCTGCATGTTGACCTCCAGTTGAACCAGCACCATTTGTTGAAAAGGCTATCTTTTTTCCACTGGATGGTTTTAGCTCCTTTGTCAAAGATCAAGTGACCATAGGAGTATGGATTCATTTCTGGGTCTTCAATTCTGTTCCATTGATCTACATGCCTGTCACTGTACCAATACCATGCGGTTTTTAACACTATTGCTCTGTAGTACAGCTTGAGGTCCGGGATACTGATTCCCCCAGAGGTTCTTTTACTCTTGAGAATAGTTTTAGCTATCCTGGGTTTTCCAGATGAATTTTTGAGTTGCTCTTTCTAACTCTATGAAGAATTGAGTTGGGATTTTGATGGGGATTGCATTGAATCTGTATATTGCTTTTGGCAAGATGGTCATTTTTACTATATTAATCCTGCCAATCCATGAGCATGGAAGATTTTTCCATCTTCTGAAGTCATCTTCAATTTCTTTCTTCAGAGACTTGAAGTTCTTGTCATACAGATCTTTCACTTGTTTGGTTAGAGTCACACCAAGATACTTTATATGGTTTGTGGCTATCGTGAAGGGTATCATCTCTCTTACTTCTTTCTCAGCCTGCTTATCCTTTGAGTATAGGAAGGCTACTGACTTGCTTGAGTTGATTTTATATCTGGCCACTTTGCTGAAGTTGTTTATCAGCTGTAGGAGTTCTCTGGTGGAGTTCTTTGGGTCGCTTAAGTATACCATCATATCGTCTGCAAATAGTGATAGTTTGACTTCTTCCTTTCCAATTTGTATCCCTTTGACCTCTTTTTGTTGTCTAATTGCTCTAGCTAGAACTTCAAGTACTATATTGAAAAGATATGGAGAGAGAGGGCAGCCTTGTCTAGTCCCTGATTTTAGTGGGATTGCTTCAAGTTTCTCTCCATTTAGATTGATGTTGGCTACCGGTTTGCTGTAAATTGCTTGTACTATGTTTAGATATGGGCCTCGAATTCCTGATCTTTCCAAGACCTTTAGCATGAATGGATGCTGAATTTTGTCAAATGCTTTCTCAGCATCTAATGAGATGATCATGTGGTTTTTTTCTTTGAGATTGTTTATATAGTGGATTACATTGATGGATTTCCTTATATTGAACCATCCCTGCATCCGTGGGATGAAGCCTACTTGATCGTGGTGAATGATCGTTTTGATGTGTTCTTGGATTCGGTTGGCAAGAATTTTATTGAGTATTTTTGCATCGATATTCATAAGAGAGATTGGCCTGAGATTCTCTTTCTTTGTCGGATCTTTGTGTGCTTTTGGTATTAGCGTAATTGTGGCTTCATAGAACGAGTTGGGTAGTGTTCCTTCTGTTTCTATTTTGTGGAACAGTTTGAAGAGTATTGGTGTTAGGTCTTCCTTGAAGGTCTTTGAATCCAGTGTTCACTGCTTGGCTAGACTGGCCTGCCAGGATGTCCAGCTTTTACATGGGCTCTTGTGATTGTTCATTAGGCACTTTACCATCTTGACCATCACCCTAGCACTTAAGGACATCCTTTAAAAAATAATCCATAGAGTTTAAGTGTGGAAGGTGAAACAATAAAACCTCCGGAAGGCATCGTGAGAAAATGAGGATATCATCATCACTTTGCTATAGGCAGCACCTAAAATCTGATCATCAAAGTTAAAAGTAATAATTCAACTTTATTGTAATTAAGAATTTACGTCTGGCGGTTCCTCAGCAAACTGGGCATGACACTCCTGGAGGAGCCTGCTATACCACTCCTGGGCATATACCCAGAGGCTTTACCTGCATGCAATAAGGACACATGCTCCGCTATGTTCATATCAGCCTCATTTATAATAGCCAGAAGCTGGAAAGAACCCAGATGTCCCTCAACGGAGGAATGGATTCAGAAGATCTGGTATATCTACACAATGGAATACTACTCTGCAATTAAAAACAATGAATTCATGAAATTCCTAGGCAAATGGTCAGAACTTGAAAATATCATCCTTAGTGAGGTAACCCAATCACAAAAGAACACACATGGTATGCAGTCACTGATAAGGGGATATTGACCCAGAATCTCGGAATACCCTAGACACAATCCGCATATCAATAGATTTCCAAGAAGATGGAAGGAGAGACCCCTGGTCCTGGAAAGACTGGATGTAGGGGAATGTCAGGACAGAGAAGTGAGAGGGGGTTGAATGGGGAAAAGAGGGAGGGAAGGGGCCTTATGGGACTTTCGGGGAGGGAGGAAACGGGAAAGGGGAAATGATTTTGAATGTAAATAATAAAAACTTAGAAAATAAAATTAAAAAAATAAAGCAGGGATAAGGAAACAGTATTAAGACAAAACTAACGAGAGAGCAACCTTGAGATTTCAAAGGCAGATATTAAGGTTAGGTAGTATGACAGATATTAAGGTTAGGTAGTATGACAGATATTAAGGTTAGGTAGTATGACAGATATTAAGGTTAGGTAGTATGACAGATATTAAGGTTAGGTAGTATGACAGATATTAAGGTTAGGTAGTATGGCAGATATTAAGGTTAGGTAGTATGACAGATATTAAGGTTAGGTAGTATGACAGATATTAAGGTTAGGTAGTATGACAGATATTAAGGTTAGGTAGTATGACAGATATTAAGGTTAGGTAGTATGACAGATATTAAGGTTAGGTAGTATGACAGATATTAAGGTTAGGTAGTATGGCAGATATTAAGGTTAGGTAGTATGGCAGATATTAAGGTTAGGTAGTATGGCAGATATTAAGGTTAGGTAGTATGACAGATATTAAGGTTAGGTAGTATGACAGATATTAAGGTTAGGTAGTATGACAGATATTAAGGTTAGGTAGTATGACAGATATTAAGGTTAGGTAGTATGACAGATATTAAGGTTAGGTAGTATGACAGATATTAAGGTTAGGTAGTATGACAGATATTAAGGTTAGGTAGTATGGCAGATATTAAGGTTAGGTAGTATGACAGATATTAAGGTTAGGTAGTATGACAGATATTAAGGTTAGGTAGTATGACAGATATTAAGGTTAGGTAGTATGACAGATATTAAGGTTAGGTAGTATGACAGATATTAAGGTTAGGTAGTATGACAGATATTAAGGTTAGGTAGTATGGCAGATATTAAGGTTAGGTAGTATGGCAGATATTAAGGTTAGGTAGTATGGCAGATATTAAGGTTAGGTAGTATGACAGATATTAAGGTTAGGTAGTATGACAGATATTAAGGTTAGGTAGTATGACAGATATTAAGGTTAGGTAGTATGACAGATATTAAGGTTAGGTAGTATGACAGATATTAAGGTTAGGTAGTATGACAGATATTAAGGTTAGGTAGTATGACAGATATTAAGGTTAGGTAGTATGACAGATATTAAGGTTAGGTAGTATGACAGATATTAAGGTTAGGTAGTATGACAGATATTAAGGTTAGGTAGTATGGCAGATATTAAGGTTAGGTAGTATGGCAGATATTAAGGTTAGGTAGTATGGCAGATATTAAGGTTAGGTAGTATGACAGATATTAAGGTTAGGTAGTATGACAGATATTAAGGTTAGGTAGTATGACAGATATTAAGGTTAGGTAGTATGGCAGATATTAAGGTTAGGTAGTATGGCAGATATTAAGGTTAGGTAGTATGACAGATATTAAGGTTAGGTAGTATGGCAGATATTAAGGTTAGGTAGTATGACAGATATTAAGGTTAGGTAGTATGACAGATATTAAGGTTAGGTAGTATGACAGATATTAAGGTTAGGTAGTATGACAGATATTAAGGTTAGGTAGTATGACAGATATTAAGGTTAGGTAGTATGACAGATATTAAGGTTAGGTAGTATGGCAGATATTAAGGTTAGGTAGTATGGCAGATATTAAGGTTAGGTAGTATGGCAGATATTAAGGTTAGGTAGTATGACAGATATTAAGGTTAGGTAGTATGACAGATATTAAGGTTAGGTAGTATGACAGATATTAAGGTTAGGTAGTATGACAGATATTAAGGTTAGGTAGTATGGCAGATATTAAGGTTAGGTAGTATGACAGATATTAAGGTTAGGTAGTATGACAGATATTAAGGTTAGGTAGTATGACAGATATTAAGGTTAGGTAGTATGACAGATATTAAGGTTAGGTAGTATGACAGATATTAAGGTTAGGTAGTATGACAGATATTAAGGTTAGGTAGTATGGCAGATATTAAGGTTAGGTAGTATGGCAGATATTAAGGTTAGGTAGTATGGCAGATATTAAGGTTAGGTAGTATGACAGATATTAAGGTTAGGTAGTATGACAGATATTAAGGTTAGGTAGTATGACAGATATTAAGGTTAGGTAGTATGACAGATATTAAGGTTAGGTAGTATGACAGATATCAAGGTTAGGTAGTATGACAGATATCAAGGTTAGGTAGTATGACAGATATCAAGGTTAGGTAGTATGACAGATATCAAGGTTAGGTAGTATGACAGATATCAAGGTTAGGTAGTATGACAGATATTAAGGTTAGGTAGTATGACAGATATTAAGGTTAGGTAGTATGACAGATATTAAGGTTAGGTAGTATGACAGATATTAAGGTTAGGTAGTATGACAGATATTAAGGTTAGGTAGTATGACAGATATTAAGGTTAGGTAGTATGACAGATATTAAGGTTAGGTAGTATGACAGATATTAAGGTTAGGTAGTATGACAGATATTAAGGTTAGGTAGTATGACAGATATTAAGGTTAGGTAGTATGGCAGATATTAAGGTTAGGTAGTATGACAGATATTAAGGTTAGGTAGTATGACAGATATTAAGGTTAGGTAGTATGACAGATATTAAGGTTAGGTAGTATGACAGATATTAAGGTTAGGTAGTATGACAGATATTAAGGTTAGGTAGTATGACAGATATTAAGGTTAGGTAGTATGGCAGATATTAAGGTTAGGTAGTATGACAGATATTAAGGTTAGGTAGTATGACAGATATTAAGGTTAGGTAGTATGGCAGATATTAAGGTTAGGTAGTATGACAGATATTAAGGTTAGGTAGTATGGCAGATATTAAGGTTAGGTAGTATGGCAGATATTAAGGTTAGGTAGTATGGCAGATATTAAGGTTAGGTAGTATGACAGATATTAAGGTTAGGTAGTATGACAGATATTAAGGTTAGGTAGTATGACAGATATTAAGGTTAGGTAGTATGACAGATATTAAGGTTAGGTAGTATGGACAGATATTAAGGTTAGGTAGTATGACAGATATTAAGGTTAGGTAGTATGACAGATATTAAGGTTAGGTAGTATGACAGATATTAAGGTTAGGTAGTATGACAGATATTAAGGTTAGGTAGTATGACAGATATTAAGGTTAGGTAGTATGACAGATATTAAGGTTAGGTAGTATGACAGATATTAAGGTTAGGTAGTATGACAGATATTAAGGTTAGGTAGTATGACAGATATTAAGGTTAGGTAGTATGACAGATATTAAGGTTAGGTAGTATGGCAGATATTAAGGTTAGGTAGTATGACAGATATTAAGGTTAGGTAGTATGACAGATATTAAGGTTAGGTAGTATGACAGATATTAAGGTTAGGTAGTATGACAGATATTAAGGTTAGGTAGTATGGACAGATATTAAGGTTAGGTAGTATGACAGATATTAAGGTTAGGTAGTATGACAGATATTAAGGTTAGGTAGTATGACAGATATTAAGGTTAGGTAGTATGACAGATATTAAGGTTAGGTAGTATGACAGATATTAAGGTTAGGTAGTATGACAGATATTAAGGTTAGTTAGTATGGCAGATATTAAGGTTAGGTAGTATGGCAGATATTAAGGTTAGGTAGTATGGCAGATATTAAGGTTAGGTAGTATGACAGATATTAAGGTTAGGTAGTATGACAGATATTAAGGTTAGGTAGTATGGCAGATATTAAGGTTAGGTAGTATGGCAGATATTAAGGTTAGGTAGTATGACAGATATTAAGGTTAGGTAGTATGACAGATATTAAGGTTAGGTAGTATGACAGATATTAAGGTTAGGTAGTATGACAGATATTAAGGTTAGGTAGTATGACAGATATTAAGGTTAGGTAGTATGGCAGATATTAAGGTTAGGTAGTATGACAGATATTAAGGTTAGGTAGTATGACAGATATTAAGGTTAGGTAGTATGACAGATATTAAGGTTAGGTAGTATGACAGATATTAAGGTTAGGTAGTATGACAGATATTAAGGTTAGGTAGTATGACAGATATTAAGGTTAGGTAGTATGACAGATATTAAGGTTAGGTAGTATGACAGATATTAAGGTTAGGTAGTATGACAGATATTAAGGTTAGGTAGTATGACAGATATTAAGGTTAGGTAGTATGACAGATATTAAGGTTAGGTAGTATGACAGATATTAAGGTTAGGTAGTATGACAGATATTAAGGTTAGGTAGTATGACAGATATTAAGGTTAGGTAGTATGACAGATATTAAGGTTAGGTAGTATGACAGATATTAAGGTTAGGTAGTATGGCAGATATTAAGGTTAGGTAGTATGACAGATATTAAGGTTAGGTAGTATGACAGATATTAAGGTTAGGTAGTATGACAGATATTAAGGTTAGGTAGTATGGACAGATATTAAGGTTAGGTAGTATGACAGATATTAAGGTTAGGTAGTATGACAGATATTAAGGTTAGGTAGTATGACAGATATTAAGGTTAGGTAGTATGACAGATATTAAGGTTAGGTAGTATGACAGATATTAAGGTTAGGTAGTATGACAGATATTAAGGTTAGGTAGTATGACAGATATTAAGGTTAGGTAGTATGGCAGATATTAAGGTTAGGTAGTATGACAGATATTAAGGTTAGGTAGTATGACAGATATTAAGGTTAGGTAGTATGACAGATATTAAGGTTAGGTAGTATGACAGATATTAAGGTTAGGTAGTATGACAGATATTAAGGTTAGGTAGTATGACAGATATTAAGGTTAGGTAGTATGACAGATATTAAGGTTAGGTAGTATGACAGATATTAAGGTTAGGTAGTATGACAGATATTAAGGTTAGGTAGTATGACAGATATTAAGGTTAGGTAGTATGACAGATATTAAGGTTAGGTAGTATGACAGATATTAAGGTTAGGTAGTATGACAGATATTAAGGTTAGGTAGTATGACAGATATTAAGGTTAGGTAGTATGACAGATATTAAGGTTAGGTAGTATGACAGATATTAAGGTTAGGTAGTATGACAGATATTAAGGTTAGGTAGTATGACAGATATTAAGGTTAGGTAGTATGACAGATATTAAGGTTAGGTAGTATGACAGATATTAAGGTTAGGTAGTATGACAGATATTAAGGTTAGGTAGTATGGCAGATATTAAGGTTAGGTAGTATGACAGATATTAAGGTTAGGTAGTATGACAGATATTAAGGTTAGGTAGTATGACAGATATTAAGGTTAGGTAGTATGACAGATATTAAGGTTAGGTAGTATGACAGATATTAAGGTTAGGTAGTATGACAGATATTAAGGTTAGGTAGTATGACAGATATTAAGGTTAGGTAGTATGACAGATATTAAGGTTAGGTAGTGTGACAGATATTAAGGTTAGGTAGTGTGACAGATATTAAGGTTAGGTAGTATGACAGATATTAAGGTTAGGTAGTATGACAGATATTAAGGTTAGGTAGTATGACAGATATTAAGGTTAGGTAGTATGACAGATATTAAGGTTAGGTAGTATGACAGATATTAAGGTTAGGTAGTATGACAGATATTAAGGTTAGGTAGTATGACAGATATTAAGGTTAGGTAGTATGACAGATATTAAGGTTAGGTAGTATGGCAGATATTAAGGTTAGGTAGTATGACAGATATTAAGGTTAGGTAGTATGACAGATATTAAGGTTAGGTAGTATGACAGATATTAAGGTTAGGTAGTATGACAGATATTAAGGTTAGGTAGTATGACAGATATTAAGGTTAGGTAGTATGGCAGATATTAAGGTTAGGTAGTATGACAGATATTAAGGTTAGGTAGTATGACAGATATTAAGGTTAGGTAGTATGACAGATATTAAGGTTAGGTAGTATGACAGATATTAAGGTTAGGTAGTATGACAGATATTAAGGTTAGGTAGTATGGCAGATATTAAGGTTAGGTAGTATGACAGATATTAAGGTTAGGTAGTATGACAGATATTAAGGTTAGGTAGTATGACAGATATTAAGGTTAGGTAGTATGACAGATATTGAGGTTAGGTAGTATGACAGATATTAAGGTTAGGTAGTATGACAGATATTAAGGTTAGGTAGTATGGCAGATATTAAGGTTAGGTAGTATGGCAGATATTAAGGTTAGGTAGTATGACAGATATTAAGGTTAGGTAGTATGACAGATATTAAGGTTAGGTAGTATGACAGATATTAAGGTTAGGTAGTATGACAGATATTAAGGTTAGGTAGTATGACAGATATTAAGGTTAGGTAGTATGACAGATATTAAGGTTAGGTAGTATGACAGATATTAAGGTTAGGTAGTATGACAGATATTAAGGTTAGGTAGTATGACAGATATTAAGGTTAGGTAGTATGACAGATATTAAGGTTAGGTAGTATGACAGATATTAAGGTTAGGTAGTATGACAGATATTAAGGTTAGGTAGTATGACAGATATTAAGGTTAGGTAGTATGACAGATATTAAGGTTAGGTAGTATGACAGATATTAAGGTTAGGTAGTATGACAGATATTAAGGTTAGGTAGTATGACAGATATTAAGGTTAGGTAGTATGACAGATATTAAGGTTAGGTAGTATGGCAGATATTAAGGTTAGGTAGTATGACAGATATTAAGGTTAGGTAGTATGGCAGATATTAAGGTTAGGTAGTATGACAGATATTAAGGTTAGGTAGTATGGCAGATATTAAGGTTAGGTAGTATGACAGATATTAAGGTTAGGTAGTATGACAGATATTAAGGTTAGGTAGTATGGCAGATATTAAGGTTAGGTAGTATGACAGATATTAAGGTTAGGTAGTATGACAGTTTTGCTGACTTGACACAATTTAAAACCACCTAGGAAAAAAGTCTCGATGAAACACTGTCTAGCTCAGTTTGGTCTGTGGCCATTTCACTGGGAGAATTATTTCAATTATGTTCATTGATATGGGCACAATTCCACCCATAGATATGACCATTCACAAACTTCCAAGAAGACAGTGCAAGATGCAAGTTAAAAATATCAGGAATGAGTATGTGTTTCTTGTTGTTATTGAAGTCCAGCCTTAGTCTGTCTAAATAAAATGCAAGGGATTATTTCAATCTTATTGTAAAAAAAAAAATTATAAATAAAATAAGGTAGACGTCTAAAAAAAAAAAGAACATGTAAAATGTCCTTCTTCTTGTAAATCAATTGATAAGTCAATTGTGTCTTGGATATTACGAACTTCTGGGTTAATATCCACTTATCAGTGACTGCATACCATGTGTGTTCTTTTGTGATTGGGTTACCTCACTAAGGATGCTATGTTCCAGTTCTGACCATTTGTCCTGGAAAGACTAGATGTAGCAATGTAGGGGAATACCAGGACAGAGAAGCGGGTGGAGGTTGACTGGGGAACAGGGGGAGGGAAGAGGGCTTATGGGACTTTCGGGGAGGAGGGAACCGGGAAAGGGGACATCTTTGGGAATGTAAATAAAAGATATAGAAAATAAAAATAAATTAAAAAAAGAACATGTAAAATCAAAAAAAAATTATTTATTTACATTCCAGATGTTTTCCCCTTTCTGGTGTCCCTCCCACAGTTCTTCATCCCATTCCCATTCCCCTTTGCCTCTGAGAGGGTACCCCCCCCATCTTCCTTTCCTGGGGCCTCAAGTCTCTATAGGATTGAGTGCATCTTCTCCAACTGGGGCCAGACAGTGCAGTCCTCTGCTACATATGTGCAAGGTGCCTCTGACATGCCCATATTTACTCTTTGGTTGATGTCTTAGTCTTTGGGAGTTCCCAGGGGTCTGGGTTAGTTGACACTGTTGGTCTTCCTATGGTGTTACCATCTCCTTGAGCTGCTTTAATCCTTCCCCCAGCTCTTCCATAGGTGTCCCCAACCTCAGTCTAATAGTTGTTTGTAAGTGTCTGTATCTGTCTCAGTCAGCCTCTCAGAGGACAGTCCTGCTAGGCTCCTGTATGTAAGCACAACATGGCATTGGTAATAGTGTCAAGGTTTGTTGCCTGCCCAGGAGATGGATCCCAAGTTTGGCTGCTCACTGGACAGCCTTTCCTTCAGTCTCTGTTCCATTTTTGTCCCTGCATTTCCTTTAGACAGGAACAATTCTGGGTCAGAAAATTTTACTGCTGGTTGGTAACTCTATTCCTCCACTTATGGCCCTGTCTATCTGGATTTGATCTTTAGGTTCCCTCTCCCAACTGTTGGACATTTCAGCTAAGGTCACCCCCACATCCATTCCTTGGAGTCCCTCACATTCCAGGTCTCTGGGACTCTCTAGAGGGTCCTCCTACACACAGAAGCTGCATATTTCATTCATTCTTCTGGCCCTCTGGGCTTCTCTCCTGTCTTGCCCTATACCTGATCCTGCCTTCCTTTTCCCCTCCCCCTCCCTTCTCCCTCCTAGATCTCTAAGTCCCTCTGCCTCATGATTATTTTGTTCCCCCTTCTAAGTGGGATTGAAGCATCCTCACTTGGGCCTTCCTTCTTGCTAAACTTCTTATGGTCTGTGGGTTGTATCATAGGTATTCTGTACTTTTGGTCTAATATCCACATATCAGTGAATACATTCTATCCATGTCCTTTTGTGTCTGTGTTACCTCAGTCAGGATGCTGTTTTCTAGTTCCATCCATTTGCCTGCAAAATTCATGATGTCCTTATTTTTAATAGTGGAATAGTATTTTCTATATACATTCTTCAGTTGAGAGATATCTGGATTGTTTCCAGCTTCTGGCTATTATGAATAAGGCTGCTGTGAACATAGTGGAACACTTGTCCTTGTGGTATGGTGGAGCATCTTTTGGGTATGTGCCCAGGAGTGGTATAGCTGGGTCTTCAGTAGAACTATTTCCAATTCTCTGAGGAACCACCAGATTATTTCCAGAGTGGTTGTTCCAGTTCGCAATCCCACCAGCAGTGGAGGAGTGTTCTTCTTTCTTTAAATCCTCATCAGCAAGTGCTGTCACTTGATTTTTTTGATCTTAGCAATTCTGATTGGTTTGAGGTGGAATCTGAGGGTCATTTTGATTTTCATTTACCTGATGACTAAGCATGTTGAACATTTCTTTAAGTGCTTCTTGGCCATTCAAGATTCCTCTGTTGAGAATTCTCTGTTTAGCTCTATACACCATTTTGTGATTGAGTTATTTGGTTTTTTTTTAGAAGTTAATGTCTTGAGTCTTTATACATTTTGGATATTAGCCTTCTGACAGATGTAGGGTTGGTGAAGGTAATTTCCCAATCTGTAGGCTGCTGTTTTGTCCTACTGACAGTGTCCTTTGCCTTGCAGAAGCTCATCAGTGTCATGAGATCCTGATTTTCAGTTGTTGCTCTTAGTGCCTGAGCTATTGGTGTTCTGTTCAGGAAATTTCCCCTGTGCCAGTGAGTTTGAGGCTCTTTCCCACTTCTTCTATTAGACTGAGTGTACCTGGTTTTATGTTGAGATCCTTGATCCACTTGGTCATCAGTTTTGTGCAAGGTGATAAATATGGCTCTGTTTTCATTCATACAAACAGACTGCCACTGAGACCAGCACCATTTATTGAAGGTGCTTTCTTTTTTTTCACTGTATATTTTTGGCTTCTTTGTTAAAGATCAGGTGTCCATAAGTATATGGGTTTATTTCTGGGTCTTCAATTATATCCCATTGATCAACCTGTCTGTCTCTATGTCAATATTACTATTGCTGTGTAGTATAACTTGAGGTCAGGGATGGTGATTCCCCCAGCAGTTCTTTATTTGTTGAGAATTGTTTTGGCTATCCTGGGTTTTTTTTGTTTTTCTGTATGAAATTGAGAATTGTTCTTCAACATCTGATAATTGTGTTGGAATTTTGATGGGGATTGCATTGAATCTGCAGATTGCTTCTGGTAAGATGGCCATTTTCACTATGTCCAATCCATGAGCATGGGAGATATTTCAAAATCTCAGGTCTTCACCAACTTCTTTCTTCAAGAACTTGAATTTCTTATACGAATCTTTCACTTGCTTGGTTAGAGTTACACAAAGATATTTTACTGTTTTGAAGGGTGTTGTTTCCCTAATTTCTTTCTCAACCTGTTTATCATATGTATAAAGGAACATACTAATTTGTTTGAGATCATATTTTATCCAGCCACTTTGCTGAGGATTTTTATGGGCTGTAGGAGTTCTTTGGTAAAATTTTGGGGTTTGCTTATGTATGTTATCATATCACCCGCAAACACTGATACTTTGACTTCTTCCTTTCCAATTTCAATCCCCTTTATCTTTTTTTTGTTTTGTTTTGTTTTGTTTGGTCTAATTGCTCTAGCTAGAACTTCAAGTAGTATATTGAATAGAGAGAGATTGGGTAGGCCTGTCTTGTCCCTGATTTTAATGGACTTGCTTCTAGTTTATCTCTAATTTGATGTTGGCTGTTGACTTGGTGTATCTTGTGTTTATTATATTTAGGTATGTGACATCAATTACGGATCTCTCCAAGACTTTTAACATGAAGGGGTGTTGTATATTGTCAAAGGCTTTTTCAGCATCTAATGAGATGATCATGTGACTTTTTTCTTCGAGTTTGTTTATATAGTGGATTATGTTGATAGATTTTTGTATATTGAACCATCCCTGCATCCCTGGGATGAAACCTACTTGATCATGGTGAATGATGGTTTTGATGTGTTCTTGGATTTTGTGTGTGCTAATTTTATTGGATATTTTGGCATCAATATTAATAAGCAAAATTGGTATGGAATTCTCTTTCTTTGTTGGGTCTTTGTGTGGTTTAGTTATCAGAGTAACTGTGGCTTCATAGAATGAATTAAACAGTATTCCTTCTGTTTCCATTTTTTGGAATAGTTTGAGGTGTATTGTATTAGCACTTCTCTGAAGGTCTCGTAGAATTCTGCATTAAAACCATCTGGTCCTGGGTCAGAAAATAATTAATTTTATAGTCTCACTTCCTAGACATACAAGACTTCAATCGTTAGTTTATTTAAATTCAGTTAGGTCATTTAAATGTTTCTATATGCAAGGAAGTAATACAGTTTGAGAGTCTATGTTTAAATAATGGTTTGTGCCTTATTATTAGGCTTACTGTAATTTGTGTTATTGCTTAATGATAGTTAGGTAGTAACCAAAGAACTTCATCACTCTTTGATTTTATTAATTAAAAAGTAATTTGACTATTAGGTTGTGAAATATTACTGTGACAGAATTTAGATGATTAGTGATAAGGCTTTCTAAGTTTTTATACATAGTAGTGCTTTAATTTAAAAAGCTAAAATCTATTTATTAAAACTGACATATAAATATCTTTTATGGTTGATTTTTAGCCTCCAGCTGAGCAGGCCAAAGCCAGACTACAATTGGTCCTTGAAGCTGCTGGTAAGTT
Source organism: Tokudaia tokunoshimensis (assembly GCA_036184795.1). Classification (NCBI taxonomy): domain Eukaryota; kingdom Metazoa; phylum Chordata; class Mammalia; order Rodentia; family Muridae; genus Tokudaia; species Tokudaia tokunoshimensis. The sequence continues at coordinate 92,396,750 of BTHU01000003.1, read as the reverse complement.
TTAAAATAATTTTTATGAAATAAAAAAGTATATCTAGTCTGCATGCTTACATATGAATCAATTTTTTTTTTATAAATTCTCACATATTAATAAAATCTAGGTTATATGTTTAGGTATATCTTACCTATTTACAGGTGACATATAAAGATTCTAAACAGTCATTCTTTACAAGTTTATAGATAAAACAGTTATTAGTTTTAATGTTTAATTGTTAAGAAATTGATGTTGATTTTATATTTATGGATTTTAGTTACAATGAAATGGAAAGAATTCTTTAACTCTAGATCATAATTTTTCTACCATTTTTTCCTCTGAACATTTTATTATTTTGCTGTTCTTATTTAAGACTGTGGCCTGTTTTTACTTAAATTTTTTATAGGTTACATTTGATTCAGGTTTTCATAGTTTTGGTGAAAATTAGGCCAATAATATTTAAAATTCCTCTAATTACAATAAACTAGTTCATTGGACTGTAAGTTCTGTTGCCATCTAGTCTTAATATGCCATGTTTAATTTCCCAGTGGAACAGCTTCAAAAAGACATTTATTTGCCTCTTTATATATATCAAAAATCCATGCTGTGTTTGTTCCGTATTGATAATTTAAGTCTTAATATACTTCTGAAATATACATAAATTATTAACCTATTAACCTTTTTTTTTACATTTTTTATTAGATATTTTCTTTATTTACATTTCAAAAGCTATCCCCTTTCCTCTTCCCCGCTTCCCACCCCCCCCCCGAAAACCCCCTATCACATTCCCCCTCCCCCTGCTCACTAACCCACCTACTCCCACTTCCCTGATCTGGCATTCCCCTACCCTGGGGCAATGAGCCTTCACAGGTCCAAAGGCCTCACCTGTCATTAATATCCAACCAGGCCATCCTCTGCTACTCATGTGGCTGGAGCCATGGGTCCCTCCGTGTGTGCTCTTTGGTTAGTGGTTAAGTCCCTAGGAGCTCCAAGTGTACTGGTTGGTTCATATCGTTGTTCCTCCTGTGAGACTGTAAACACCTTCAACTCCTTGGGTCCTTTCTCTAGCTCCTCCATTGGGGACCCTGTGCTCAGTTCAGTGGTTAGCTGAGAGCATCCCTCTCTATATTTCTCAGGCACTGGCATGGCCTCTCTGGAAACAGCTATATCAGGCTTCTGTCAACAAGCACTTGTTGGCAACCACAATAGTATCTGGGTTTGGTAACTGTATATGGGATGGATCTCCAGGTGGGGCAGTTTCTGGATGGCCTTTCCTTCAGTCTCTGCACCACACTTTGTCTCTGTATTTCCTCCCATGGGTATTTTGTACCCTATCTAAAAAGGACCAAAGTATCCACACCTTGGTGTTCCTTCTTAAGCCTCATGTGGTCTCTGAATTATATCTTGGGTATTCCAAGCTTCTGGGCTAATATCCACTTATAAACAAGTGCATACCATGTGGGCTCTTTTGTGATTGGGTTGCTTCACTAAGGATGATATTTTCTAGTTCCATCCATTTGCCAAAGAATTTCATGAATTCATTGTTTGTAATAGCTGAGTAGTACTCCATTGTATAAATGTACCACATTTTCTGTATCCATTCCTCTGTTGAGGGACATCTAGGTGTTTCCAGCTTCTGGCTATTATAAATAAGGCTGCTAGGAACAAAGTGGAGCATGTGTCCTTATTACATGTTGGAGCATCTTCTGGGTATATGCCCAGGAGTGGTATATCTGGGTCCTCAGGTAGTACTATGTCCAATTTTCTGAGGAACAGCCAAACTGATTTCCAGAGTGATTTTACCAGCTTGCAATCCCACCAGCAATGGAGGAGTTTTCCTCTTTCACCACATCCTCGACAGTATCTGCTGTCACCTGAGTTTTTGACGTTAGCCGCTCTGACTGGTATGAGGTGTAATCTCAAAGTTGTTTTGATTTTCAATTTCCTGATGACTAAGGATGTTGAACATTTCTTTAGGTGCTTTCAGCCATTCAGTATTCCTCAGTTGAGAATTCTTTGTCTAGGTCTGTACCCCATTTTTTAATAGTGTTATTTGGTTCTCTGGAGTCTAACTTTTTGATTTCTTTCTGTTAGCCTGTGTCTTTTTATTGGGAAATTGAGTCTGTTGATATTAAGAGATATTAAAGAAAAGTGATTGTTGCTTCCTGGTATTCTTGTTTTTTAAGGTGGAATTATGTTTATGTGGCTGTCTTCTTATTGGTTTGTTAATGGAAGATTACTTTCTTGCTTTTTCTAGGATATAGTTTCCCTCTTTGTATTGGGGTTTTCCATTTATTATCCTTTGTATGGCTGTATTTGTGAAAAAATATTGTGTAAATTGGTTTTGTCATGGAATATCTTGGTTTCTCCATCTATGGTGATTGAGAGTTTTGCTGGGTATAGTAGCCTGGACTGGCATTTGTGTTCTCTTAGGGTCTGTATGAGATCTGCCCAGGATCTTCTGGCTTTCATCGTCTCAGGTGAGAAGTCTGGTGTAATTCTGATAGGTCTGCCTTTATAGATAGATAGATAGATAGATAGATAGATAGATAGATAGATAGATAGATAGATAGATAGATAGATAGATAGATATCTTGACCTTTTTCCCCATACTGCTTTTAGTATTCTTTCATTGTTTTTGTGCATTTGGTGTTTTGATTATTATGTGATGGGAGGAATTTCTTTTCTGGTCCAATCTATTTGGAGTTCTATAGGCTTCTTGTATGTTTATGTGCATCTCTTTCTTTTGTTTAGGGAAGTTTTCTTTTATAATTTTGTTGAAGATATTTACTGGCCCTTTAAATTGGCAGTCTTTGCTCTCTTCTATACCAATTATCCTTAGGTTTGGTCTCCTCATTGTGTCCTGGATTTCCTGGATGTTTTGGCTCAGGAGCTTTTTGCATTTTCATTTTCTTTGACTGTTGAGTCAATGTTTTCTATGGTTTCTTCAGCCCCTGAGATTCTTTCTTCTATCTCTTGTATTCTGTTGTTGATGCTTACATCTATGACTCCTGATTTCTTTCCTAGGTTTTCTATCTCTGATGTTGTCTCCCTTTATGATTTCTTCATGTTTCAACTTCCATTTTTAGATCCTGGATGGTTTTGTTCAGTTCTTCACATGTTTGATTTGTGTTTTTCTGTAATTCTTTATGGGCTTCTACCTGTTTACCTCTGTTCTCTTGTATTTCTTTAAGGGGGTTATTTATGTTCTTCTTAAAGTCCTCTATCATCATTTGAGATGTGATTTTAAATCCAACTTTTGCTTTTCCAGTGTGTTGCAGGTATACAGGACTTGCTGTGGTGGAAGAACTGAGTTCTTTTTTTTTTTTTTAATTTACATTCCAAATCACTTCCCCTTTCCCGTTTCCTCCCTCCCCGAAAGTCCCATAAGCCCCCTTCCCTCCCTCTTTTCTCCATTCAACCCCCTCTCATTACTCTATCCTGGCGTTCCCCTACATCCAGTCTTTCCAGGACCAGGGGTCTCTCCTTCCATCTTTTTAGAAATCTATTGATATGCTGATTGTGTCTAGGGTATTCTGAGATTCTGGGTCAATATCCCCTTATCAGTGACTGCATACCATGTGTGATCTTTTGTGATTGGGTTACCTCACTAAGGATGATATTTTCAAGTTCTGACCATTTGCCTAGGAATTTCGTGAATTCATTGTTTTTAATTGCAGAGTAGTATTCCATTGTGTAAATATACCACATCTTCTGAATCCATTCCTCCGTTGAGGGACATCTGGGTTCTTTCCAGCTTCTGGCTATTATAAATAAGGCTGCTATGAACATAGTGGAGCATGTGTCCTTATTGCATGCAGGTAAAGTCTCTGGGTATATGCCCAGGAGTGGTATAGCCGGATCCTCCGGAAGTGTCATGCCCAGTTTTCTGAGGAACCGCCAGACTGCTTTCCAGAGTAGTTGTACCAGCTTGCAATTCCACCAGCAGTGGAGGAGTGTTCCTCTTTCTCCACATCCTCGCCAACAACTGCTGTCTCCTGTGTTTTTGATCTTAGCCATTCTGACTGGTGTGAGATGGAATCTCAGGGTTGTTTTGATTTGCATTTCCCTAATGACTAAGGATGATGAACATCTCTTTAGGTGCTTCTCAGCCATTAGATATTCTTCAGGTGAGAACTCTTTGTGTAGCTCTGTACCCCATTTTTTAATAGGGTTACTTGCCTCTCTGGAGTTTAACTTCTTGAGTTCTTTGTATATCTTGGATATTAGCCCTCTGTCGGATGTAAGGTTGGTAAAGATCATTTCCCAGTTAGTTGGTTGCCGCTTTGTCTTTTTGACAGTGTCTTTTGCCTTGCAAAAACTTTGTAATTTAATGAGGTCCCATTTGTCTATTCTTGATCTTAGAGCATAAGCTATTGGAGTTCTGTTCAGGAAATTCTCCCCTGTGCCCATATGTTCAAGGTTCTTCCCTAGTTTCCCTTCTATTAGTTTCAGTGTGTCTGGTTTTATGTGGAGATCTTTGATCCACTTAGAATTGAGCTTAGTGCAAGGAGATAAGGATGGGTCAATTTGCATTCTTCTGCATGTTGACCTCCAGCTGAGCCAGCACCATTTGTTGAAAAGGCTATCTTTTTTCCACTGGATGGTTTTAGCTCCTTTGTCAAAGATCAAGTGACCATAGGAGTGTGGATTCATTTCTGGGTCTTCAATTCTGTTCCATTGATCTACATGTCTGTTACTGTACCAATACCATGCAGTTTTTAACACTATTGCTCTGTAGTACAGCTTGAGGTCCGGGATACTGATTCCCCCAGAGGTTCTTTTACTCTTGAGAATAGTTTTAGCTATTCTGGGTTTTCTGTTATTCCAGATGAATTTTTGAATTGCTCTTTCTAACTCTATGAAGAATTGAGTTGGGATTTTGATGGGGATTGCATTGAATCTGTGTATTACTTTTGGTAAGATGCTCATTTTTACTATATTAATCCTGCCAATCCATGAGCATGGCAGATTTTTCCATCTTCTGAGGTCTTCTTCAATTTCTTTCTTCAGAGACTTGAAGTTCTTGTCATACAGATCTTTCACTTGTTTGGTTAGCGTCACGCCAAGATACTTAATATGGTTTGTGGCTATCGTAAAGGGTATTATTTCTCTTACTTCTTTCTCAGCCTGCTTATCCTTTGAGTATAGGAAGGCTTCTGACTTGCTTGAGTTGATTTTATATCCGGCCACTTTGCTGAAGTCGTTTATCAGCTGTAGGAGTTCTCTGGTGGAGTTCTTTGGGTCGCTTATGTATACTATCATATCGTCTGCAAATAGTGATAGTTTGACTTCTTCCTTTCCAATTTGTATCCCTTTGACCTCTTTTTGTTGTCTAATTGCTCTAGCTAGAACTTCAAGTACTATATTGAAAAGATATGGAGAGAGAGGGCAGCCTTGTCTAGTCCCTGATTTTAGTGGGATTGCTTCAAGTTTCTCTCCGTTTAGATTGATGCTGGCTACTGGTTTGCTGTAAATTGCTTTTACTATGTTTAGATATGGGCCTTGAATTCCTGATCTTTCCAAGACCTTTAGCATGAAAGGATGCTGAATTTTGTCAAATGCTTTCTCAGCATCTAATGAGATGACCATGTGGTTTTTTTCTTTGAGATTGTTTACGTAGTGGATTACATTGATGGATTTCCTTATATTGAACCATCCCTGCATCCGTGGGATGAAGCCTACTTGATCGTGGTGAATGATCGTTTTGATGTGTTCTTGGATTTGGTTGGCAAGAATTTTATTGAGTATTTTTGCATCGATATTCATAAGAGAGATTGGCCTGACATTCTCTTTCTTTGTCGGATCTTTGTGTGCTTTTGGTATTAGTGTAATTGTGGCTTCATAGAACGAGTTGGGTAGTGTTCCTTCTGTTTCTATTTTGTGGAACAGTTTGAAGAGTATTGGTCTTCTTTGAAGGTCTGATAGAATTCTGCACTAAAACCATCTGGACCTGTGCTTTTTTTGGTTGGAAGACTTCCAATGACAACTTCTATTTCTTCAGGGGTTATAGGATGGTTTAGATGGTCTATTTGATCCTGATTTAATTTTGGTACTTGGTATCTGTCAAGGAAATTGTCCATTTCCTCAAGATTTTCTAGTTGTGTTGAATAAAGGCTTTTGTAGTAGGATCTGATGATTTTTTGAATTTCCTCAGTTTCTGTTGTTATCTCTCCCTTTTCGTTTCTGATTTTGTTAATTTGGATACTGTCTCTGTGCCCTCTGGCTAGTCTGGCTAAGGCCTTATCTATCTTGTTGATTTTCTCAAATAACCAACTCCTCGTTTTGTTGATTCTTTGTATGGTTTTATTTGTTTCTACTTGATTGATTTCAGCCCAGAGTTTGATGATTTCCTGCCTTCTACTCCTCTTTGGTGTATTTGCTTCTTTTTGTTCCAGGGCTTTCAGGTGTGCCATTAAGCTGTTAGTGTATGCTGTCTCCCGTTTCTTTTTGGCGGCACTCAGGGCTATGAATTTTCCTCTTAGCACTGCTTTCATTGTGTCCCATAAATTAGGGTATGTTGTGCCTTCATTTTCATTAACTTTCAAAAAGTCTTTGATTTCTTTCTTTATTTCCACCTTGACCAAGTTATCATTGAGTAGAGCATTGTTCAGCCTCCATGTGTATGTGGGTTTTCTTTTGTTTTTGTTGCCATTGAAGACCACCCTTATTCCATAGTGATCTGATAGGAGGCATGGGATTATTTCTATCTTCTTGTATCTGTTGAGGTCTGATTTGTGACCAATTATATGGTCAATTTTGGAGAAGGTACCATGAGGAGCTGAGAAGAAGGTGTATTCTTTAGCTCTAGGATGAAATGTTCTATATATATATCAGTTAGTTCCATTTGGTCCAAGGCTTCAATTAGATTCACTGTGTCCCTGTTTAGTTTCTGCTTTCCTGAACGATCCATTTCAGAGAGCGGGGTGTTGAAGTCACCCACTATTATTGTGTGCGGTGCGATGTGTGCTTTGAGTTTTAGTAAAGTTTCTTTTACGAATGAGGGTGCCCTTGCATTTGGAGCATAGATATTCAGAATTGAGAGTTCTTGATGGTGGATTTTTCCCTTGATCAGAATGTAGTGTCCTTCTGTGTCTTTTTTGATGACTTTAGGTTGAAAATCAATTTTATCCGATATTAGGATGGCTACTCCACCTCGTTTCTTGGGGCCATTTGCTTGTAAAATTGTTTTCCAGCCTTTTACTCTGAGGTAGTGTTTGTCTTTGACACTGAGGTGCGTTTCCTGCATGCAGCAAAAAGCTGGGTCCTGTTTACGTATCCAGTCTGCTAGTCTATGTCTTTTAATTGGGGAATTGAGACCATTGATATTAAGAGAGATTAAGGCATAGTGATTATTGCCATCTGCCATTCTTGACGCTATCTTTATGTTTGAGTGGTTATCTACTTTTGGGTTTGATTCAAGAAGGTTATTATCTCATTTTTTCCAGGGTGTTGTTTCTCTCCCTGTATTGGAGGTTTCCACCTATTATCCGTTGCAGGGCTGGATTTGTGGAAAGATATTGTGAAAATTTGGTTTTATCATGGAATATCTTGGTCTCTCCATCTATGGTGATTGAGAGTTTTGCTGGGTATAGTAGTCTAGGCTGGCATTTGTGCTGTCTTAGTGTCTGCATGAGATCTGCCCAGGATCTTCTGGCTTTCATAGTCTCTGGTGAGAAGTCTGATGTGATTCGGATAGGTCTTCCTTTGTATGTTACTTGGCCCTTTTCTCTTACTGCATTTAGTATTCTTTCTTTGTTTAGAACATTCGGTGTTTTGATTATTATGTGACGGGAGGTATTTCTGTTCTGGTCCAGTCTGTTTGGAGTTCTGTAGGCTTCTTGTACGTTCATCGGCATCTCTCTCTTTAAGTTAGGGAAGTTTTCCTCCATAATTTTGTTGAAGATGTTTACTGGCCCTTTAAGTTGCAAATCTTCACTCTCATCTATACCTATAATCCTTAGGTTTGGTCTTCTCATTGTGTCCTGGATTTCCTGGATGTTTTGGGTTACGCGTTTTTTGCATTTTGCATTTTCTTTGACTGTTGAGTCGATGCTTTCTATGGAATCTTCAGCACCTGAGATTCTTTCTTCCATCTCTTGTATTCTATTGTTGATGTTTGCATCTATGACTCCTGATTTCTTCCCAAGGTTTTCTATCTCCAAAGTTGTCTCCCTTTGTGATTTCTTAGTTGTTTGTACTTCCTTTTTTAGTTCCTGGATGGATTTGCTGAGATCCTTCACTTGTTTGTTTGTATTTTCCTGTATTTCTTTAAGGTATTTTTGCATTACCTCTTTCAGGATTTCTTCCTGATGACCCATGTTCTCCTGCATTTCTCTGAGCGATTTTTGTGTTTCCTCCTCATGGGATTCCATCTGTTGATCCATCGTCTCCTGCATTTCTTTAAGCAGTTCTCGTGTTTCCTTTGTAAGGGCATCTAACCGTTGATTCATTTCTTTAAGCAATGTTTGTGTTGCCTCCTTATGGGCATCCATCTGTTGACCCATATTCTTCTGCATTTCTTTATGCAAATTTTGTGATTCCTTTGTGAGTGCATCTACCCGTTGATTCATCTCGTTAAGCGATTTTTGTGTTGTCTCCTTGTGCGCCTCCATCTTTTGATCCATGTTCTCCCGCATTTCTCTAAGCGATTTTTGTGTTTCCTTTGTAAGGGCTTCTAACCGTTGATTCATGGTCTCCTGTAACTCTTTATGAGATTTATTTGTGTCCTTCTTGTGATCCTCTAATAGCATCATGAGAAGTGATTTTAAATCCAGATCTTGTCTTTCGGGTGTGGTGGGGTATCCAGGACTTGCTGCTGTTGGAGAGTTGGGTTCGGATGGTCCCACATTACTTTGATTACTGTTAGTAACATTCCTACGTTTGCCTTTTGCCATCTGGATACCTCTGGTGTTAGTTGGTCCTGCTGCCACAGGCTGTTGGTTGGACCTCCTGTGAGCCTGCAAAGCTATTTCTGCCCCCCCTGGATTACCAGGATTCTCCTGGCACCGATTTCTGGGGCCTGCCTGCTCCTGAGTGACTTTGGAGCCCTAATGTGCTTTGCCCCAAGTGATCTTATATTGGGGAGGCCTTGCACATCTAAAGGCTCAGCCTAGTGGATTCCTGGAGCAGAGGTCGCCAAAGGGAGGCTGGCAGGCTCCTGCCCTGTGCAGGGGTGTGTGATCTCTCCTGGGGGGGGAGGGGGCGTCCCTCTGCCAGGCAGAAGTCCCACAGCAGATCTGGCGCGCTGGTCACTGCAGATCAGCCCAGCACCTGGGAGCAGGTTACACACAAGCTGCCTGAGACCGAAGCGATATTATGCCTGTCTGTCTCTGAGCCTGGCGGTCCCAACTACCTGGTCACTGGAGCAAAGATGGCGGAGGGCACTCTCCATCAAGAACTGAGTTCTGATGTGGCCAAGTAGCCTTGGTTTCTGTTGATAGGGTTCTTGTGCTTGCCTTTTGCCATCTGATTATCTCTGGTGTTAGTTGGTCTTGCTGTCTCTGGCTGGAGATTTTCCCTGCTGTCGGCCTGTAAGCCTGTGTTAGCAGTCCTGGGAGACCAACTCTCTTCTGGTGGGATCTGTGTGCAGATGGCTATCGAGCTGCTCTGCTCCCTGTGCAAATGGCAACTGGAAGGCTCCTGTCCCAGCTGCTTCACTGATTGTATGCCCAGAAAGTAGAGATCTCATCTCTGAGCCCAGAAGTGAAAGCACTGCTGGGAGATCACTGTCTCCTGGTGGACTGTGCACAGAGGGCTGTAGAGCTCCCTGACTTCCTGGTGCAAATGGCGACAGGAAGGCTCCTATCCCAGCTGCTCCACTCACCTATTAACCTTTTAAAGGGCTACTAAGAGCTTATGGATTACAGTTTGACAAACTAAGGATTGGAAGATAATTGTAGACCACCAAATGTCAGTTATTATATTTCTGTGAAAATACATATGTTCACATTGCATCAAGGATCTTTTGCATTAGCTATTTATTATTATAAATTACTATAGAAATGTGGTTTTGAGATTGTAGTGTATATATAGAATTGCTACTTTTCATTACCACTTTTTTATCAGGCTGTTTTTCATGCTAGTACTGTGAATAGATTGATATGCAATGATATAATGTTTTGTATTTATTTGAAAAACACCCAGTATTACTTTTAAGGAAACCTTATTTCCTCAGAGGTAAAGTAGATAGCAGGATGGTATGGAATAATTAGACACATTGTCATTATTCTATTTCTTTGTTCCCATAATGAATCCCAAAGGTAAAATTTTTTATTACTGATAAATAAACAAAGAATAAAGGGATTGGAAGAACTTTAGAGTAGCCTAGTTAAGACATCCTCTTACCTCTGAGTAATTTCTTCTCATCCTCCTTGTTTCCGACAACCATCCAACTGCCTCTGTCTCTGAGATTTCATATGAATAGAATCATATAGAATACGTGGTTTTTATATTCGTCATATGTTCTGGAAGTATATCCATGTTGTAACCCCTCATCAGTTCATTACTTTTTATGCTTTGATAATGTTGTGTACAATTTGCATATATATTCATATAGTGATACAAATGTTATTGTTGAATAATGTTGAGTGCTTTTGTAAAGGGATAATTGTGTGAGCATTTGACAACTCTTCAATTCTTTAAAATCCCAACAATTTTCCATAGTAGATAAATCATTTCGTATTTGCATCAGCAATATACAAATGGTTTCCTATTCTAACAATTAAAGCTCATTACACATTGCAGTTAGCTGTTTGAAAGTCTTTAGGTTGATATTTTGTGTAATCAATTCATCATCAATGAGAAATAAGGATGGTGACTATCTTACAGGACTATTGTGACAACAAATATAGGAAGTGCCTATTTCTACTCCATGGTAGTTACTAGAGAGTATCTTTTTGTGTGGTAAGTAACACTGCATGATCCTTTCTCAGGTACTATTTTATAATGCTATTCATTTGCTAAATCTATTGAGTTTCTCATAGTACAAACACAGTTTTATATCTGATTAAGACTGTTAAGATTCTGTCCAATGGATCCACACACTTTCAATCTTTGAAAAAAAAATTGTACAATTTCAGTTTCCTCTTCCTCATTTCTTCTCAGATCTTCCCCATCCAGACTCCCCCTCTCTCTGTCTCCCCTCTCCCTCTCTCTTTCTAGAAAACAAGCCAATTTTTAAAACTAGCAAACTAAATTTAAAATAAACAAAAAGTAAAAAACAAAGATAAAGCATGAAAAACTCATACACACCACAATATCCAAAATCATTACATAGAAGACAAATACCAAGGTAAGCTAAAAAAAACAAAGGTGTTATTATGATATAAAACAAAACAGAAACAACCCTCCAAAAATCCCATTGAGTTAATTTTGTGTTGACCATCTATTTCTAGATATGGAGCCTATGCTTTGTATACCCAGTGCGACTCCTTTGCAGAGAACCATTTTTTCTTTGCAAACAGATGACACTTGGAGACAGCTTCTGGGTTTGGGAATAGAGACTTATGTCCACTTCCCCTCTCAGTGCTGAGATCCCATCTGGCTTAAATCTGTGTAGTCCCTGTGCATCATATGCACAGCAGTTCAGTTGTATCTGAAAGCCTTATTTCCTTGATATCTTCTGTTTCCACCTGTTTTTAGCTACCTTAGCAGGGACAGACACAAGTTCTATCTCATAGAGTTGACCTTAAATCCAACCAGATATTCCTTGGTTATTCCGATAGGCTTTGAACCACTATTGTACCAGTGTATCTTACAAACAGGTCACCATTGTAAATCAAAGTGTTTGTAGCTGGATGGTATTTATCTTACTCCTTTGGCATCACCACCATAAACACTAGTTAGTAGGGATGAAGGCTCTAGACACCAGCACCACTTCTCTGTGTTCAATAAGATGTGTGGGTGTTCTCTTGAACAGCAGGGCCTCTCATCAGTTTATGTAGAGCAACTATTAGTCTTGGCAGTCACCTGAGTTGTTTGGGAGTTTCCATGAGGGCTTCTTTAACCAACAACTCAATTAGATTTAACCCATTTCAGGCTCTGGAAGATTTACTTGATGGCAACAGATGGGTAGTTCGGGATTTCTATCCCCTGTTATTTGATGATTTCATTTATATTTATTTCATATATGTATCCATTTCAAGCATCGTCCACTGTAGTAGGTTTCTATACTATCCCTCCAATGACTCTTATTTTTACCTGGCATTCTCTCTATTCCTCCTTACTCCCTCCCTCCTTCCCCCTCCACCCTTCTCTCTCCCTTTCTCTCTCTTAATCTTCTTGTTCTGGTCTCTCCCCCTCCATTGGGATCCTTCCCTGTCCCTAGTCCCTTACTCTTTACCTAGCCTGTGTGATTACATAGGATTGTAACCATATGCTTATGGAAGACTTAGAAGTTGACATCCACATATTTGTGTCTGGAATATCTTACTCATGACTTTTTTTTCTAGCTCCATCCAAATAATTTTAATGTTTATGATTTTGTTTCTTTTAACAGCCAAGTAATATTCCATTTTGTAAACGTACTACATTTTCCATGAGCCATTCATCATTGATGCACATCTAGGCATCAATTTGAAATTTTTTACTATTATGAATAAAGCAGCAATGAACATAATTGGACAGGTGACTCTGTGGTACAATATAGAGTCATTTGGGTATGTGTCCAAGAGACCAACAGACTCTAAAAGAATCATTTCTTAAAATTCATAACTGGAAATTATAATTATTCCTTGCATTGCCTATGTTCTGTTAACCTTTGAACTTTTTGCTCATTATGTTTTGTTTTCTCCTATTTCCTCTCCCTAGTTGGTTATTTTTATATCTATCATAGCACCATAATAAAATTACGACTGTTAATCTCTGAGAAATTAGTCATTTGTGGAGAAACTAATAATCTGAAAATTTAAACCTTTATATATTTATGTGCTGTGGAAATTAGAATAGAAGTTACTCAAGAAACTAGGAATAGACATACATATGACCCAGGCAGGCTATACACCAGAAGGACTTCAAATGAATATCACAGACAGTCTTTTACTTCTGTATTCTTTACTGCATAGTTCTTGATAGTCAGAAATGGTCCCAGCCTAGATGTTCATCAGATGAACAAAGAAAGAAAGTGAGAGAGAGAGAGGGAGAGAGAGAGAGAGAGAGAGAGAGAGAGAGAGGAATTTCAATCATTCAATCAGCTGGAAAAAATGAAATGACATTTACAAGAAAATTTATGGAACTAGGAATATTAAGTGAAATAAGCAGATTCAGCAAAATTCCATGTCATATACAGAACATAAAATTACGTATTGTATATTTGCATATATGTGTATGTAGATCATAAAACTAGAAAGGTGATCATGAGGGAGATGGAAAGAATGAATGAATGATGATGGCAAAGACTGTCTAAGGGACGGAAACCGGTCCTGGGGAGACTGGGGAACTATGGGGGAGAATGGGAGTAGGAGATGGCTGCAGGCAAGTTACAATGATATGTATGCATGAATTGCCCCAACTGCCTGTTACTTTGTATGCTTACCTAAGGAGTGAATTTAAAAGTTTTAGAAGTATTCATATACTGATTGTAACTGATGGATGAATTTTGTGATATTTTAATTTTTTTTGAGATAACTATGATTATATGACTTTATAAATAAATACTTTAAGTTAATACATGACAGAAAATTACAAAGCAGTCTGATTATCAAAAAAGGAGGAAGGAAGATGAGTTTTACCTAAGCATTTGTCTTTGTCACTCTTGCTTCTACTATTTGATTTGATAGTACCATTCCAGTATCATCTGTTTGTTTCACAACCCACCCCACCCCACCCCCCAAAAAAACCTCATTTTATACTAAGTATTTTCAGGAACCTAAAGAATTCTCCAAAAGACAATTGTTTTCTCCCAGTATGAGGAGGAGTATAATCGGCTTCCACACGCTTTTATTTCCTTTCTTATTTTTTATTGGTTATTTTATTTATTTATATTTCAAATGTTATCCCCCTTCCTGTTTTCCCTTATCCCACTCCCACTCCCACTCCCACTGCTTCTCTGAGGGTGCTCCCCCCCAACCCAGGAATTCACACCTCACCCCCCCACCCCCCCCCACCCCCGCATTCCTCTGCGCTGGGGCATCAAGCCTTCACAGGACAAAGGGCCTCCCCTCCCGCTGATGCCAGACAAAGCCATCCTCTGCTACATATGCGGCTGGAGCCATGGTTTCCTCCATGTGTACTCTTTGGTTGGTGATTTAGTCCCTGGGAGCTCTGGGTCTGGTTGGTAGATATTGTTGTTCTTCCTGTGGGGTTGCAAACCCCTTCAGCTCCTTCACTCCTTCCACTAACTCATCCATTGGGTTCCCCGGAGCCCAATGTTTGGCTGCAAGCATCCACATCTGTACAGGAAAGACTCTGGCAGAGTCTCTCAGGAGACATCCATATCAAGCTCCTATCAGCAAACTCTTCTTGGCATACGCGATAGTGACTAGGTTTGGTGGCTGCAAATGGGATGGATCCCCAGGTGGGGCAGTCTCTGGATGGCCTTTCCTTAGGTCTCTGCTCCACTCTTTGTCCCTGTATTTCCTTTAGACAGGAGCAATTCTAAGTTAAAATTTTGAGAAGGGTGGGTGGCCCCATCCCTCAAACGGGGGCCGTGACTAACGTCTGGATGTGGTCTCTACAGGCTCTCTCCCCTTTGTTGGGTATTTCAGCTAATGTCATCCCCATTGGTTCCTGGGAGCCTCTTGCCAGCTTGCTTTCTGGCCACCTGGGACTTTCTGGTGGCTACCCCCAGTTCCCTATCCCCCATTGCTACACACCTCTGTTCAATTTCCTGATCCTCTGTACATCTCCCCCATCTCCTCCCACACATGATCCTGCCCAACCTAAAGGTCTGTTCACATAACCATGGCCTTCCTTCCTCGGCCTCCTGGGTCCTGGTTACCACTGTAACCCGCCATGCTCAGCTCAGTTAACAGTTCGACTTCTACTGTAGTTGGTGGTACATGGATCTTAAAGTATATTTCCAATGTCACGAAGAAAAGTAGAAATTTCTTTTATTTCATGTTTGGTGAAGCAACTTGCCTTAGAATCTATTTGTAATAGTACTTTATCATCTAAATAATGTCATTGACACTTTGAATTATAGCTATAGTTTTCAAAGTACTTTCATGAATCCTTTATTCCATGACTTATCAGTACATAGTAAGGTAATCCGCTCCATTTCATAAGTATGAAAACTTGCATATCTGAGTAGTAGCTGAGTAAGGGAACAAATGTAATGTTCTGACTTTTGAGCTTTTACTACCTGGAATTTCAATGCTTGAGCATTGTTGGTCAGAAAGAAGAGTAACAGAGAATGTTAGCAAAGGCATATTTTATTTTCTTAGACTTAGTGTACATTTAACTTACAGTACAATAAGTTCTAGCTTCAGATTCCTTTAGATTCTGAAGTGGTTTTGCTTGATAATGCAGAAGAATTAAAGTTCAACTTGTGAAAAAGCAGTTTTCCTTAACTATATGGAACATTCATAATATCTAATTGTATAACTTTGGAAAGCCTAGGTTAATGTTACAACCATTAGTTTCCTATCCTAAATCTAGTGCGTAAATTTTAGTGACCCTTCCTGATATGGAAGTTGGTTAAACGTTAAACACAGATTAGTTGCATGTATATACACATTATAATCCATGTCATAAGTTGTGCTTAGCAGTATACCATAAATGCCTCACTTCCTCTGCAGCGTATTAAATTGAGATCCGAGTTCCTCAGTTCCTAGTAGGTGCTCTGAAACCAAGTCCTGATCCTTCCCTTCACAAAGAATTGTGATCTTAGGGGTTCTAGCACTTCATTTCAGTCTAGCATTAAGTACTTGTGATTCCAAGAATTACAAATGAAAATCATTGATAAGGTTATTACCTCTGGAACCATAAAAAGCCACTGTGCTTTACCATTTTAAAGCCAACAGAGAAACTTGCTCCATAGGTGATGATCCCGAAATAGGATAATTTGCTTTGACAAAGGTTTCATGTTAGGTCACTTCCCTATTCCCATGTAGAGCAAATGACAAAAAGTTCACTCAGACTCCATATCAATGATTTTTAGACTTTTTCCCTCTATGTTGTCTCTTTGAGGGCATCCTAGTACTCTAGATTGTAGCTGGTTCAATCATTAAAATAATTTGCACGTGGGCAAGTCATTCTACTTTATAGACTTGACTTGTTATGGAATTTAGGTTAATACCTATAAAATACTGTAATCTGGTCCACACTGTTCCAGTAAATGTCAGCAATTTGGTGTGCAGAGCATTGTAGTGTGGTATTTAGTTCTGTTGCCAGTAGGCTGAAGTGCTGCTTTTGGCTGCAGAAAAACCTGTAGCAACATTGCTAATGCCGGTTGAATGCCAGTTGTTTATGCACAAAGTGAAATTTCAGAAATGTTAGGAACCAAAATAAATTATTATAATGAAGTCTTTATCATTCCTAACCTATACAAACTGAGCATTATAGAAATCTTAGCTGGGAAATTCAACAGCTGTTCTTTCTCTATATCACCTGAGTGACTTTCTGAAGTTACTAAAGAGAAGCTGAGTTACATGTCTTCCTTTGGCTTGAACTGTTAGATATTACCAATAATAAAAAAACATTACTTTAAATGAGACGTCAAATAGTTTAGTTAGGCATTTGTTAAAACTTTTTCATCAAGTATTGTTTTTGCCAGCTTCAAAGTTCTACATAAAATTGAATAGCTTTAATTCAAAATCAAAATGATAATGTTGTTTGTTTCCAACAATGGATCTGATGTTTGTCTTTGTGTTACTCCAAAAAGATAAACCTATTGTTTTCTAAAGGAAATCATTAAGTAACTTGTTTTTAAAAGGTATGTTATTTATTTTAGCATTTATTGCATGCTTATATTGGAATAGCTGTTATTTCTCTCTAATCTTACTTAGTAAGGAGAAAGCTATCAGTGAGAGTCTAACAATATCAGAGCAACTTGCCATGCTTGAGCAGATGTTAAGCAGACAGTAGTTGAATGCTAATTTCGAGAGGGTGGTATGCTTAAGCCTAACTGAAGTATGTTGCATGTGGGCCTTCTAGACTCGAGTACAATGCTGGATCTCTGGGGAGAATTTTAAAGCTAAACCTCTTTCTTTGGGGTCCTCTATATGGACTCTATCAAGTCAGTATAAAGCAGATCATCCCTAGGCTAAAGCCCTTCAGCTTTTGTTATTGGGCTCTGTAGACCTGTAATTAGGCCTCCTGGCAGGCCTTGCAGGCCAGTTAATGGTCATATGGAGTTTCTGTGAGGCAGACTGGCTTTGTATAAATCCTGGGTAGGAATATGTTTATGGGTCACTTCCTACCAGGACCAGGCTTTGTCCTTATGCCCTGGGGCTGACAGGGAGCAGGTTCCCTTGACCATGGATGGTTCAGTGTGCAACTCAAAATCTACTTCACTAATCCCCAGTGTAAACAGAGGATTTAGAAGGGCTTCTGTCACTTACAGTGCCAATTCACTTGGGTGTCTGTGAATTTATTTTCCCTGACTTCATTACTGAAAGACTGACAAGTGTGTAAGATTTGATGGCTGTTTATACATCAAATGTGCGCAAATGTGCAGATCATTTTTAGTGGGTTTAGAATCATCCCAAATAATTTATGTGGGATAATTTAATGTGGAATTGTATAAGCAGTTTCTTAGAATTGATTACCTTTAAATATCTTTAAATTTTAAATCATTAAAAATTGTGTATCAATAGTCAGTCTTTTAAATAGAGCTATAGGTCTTTTTTTTTTCTTAAAAATAAAATAACCTTTTGTAAAAAACAGTTCACCAAAGTGATCATGAGGACTTTAGATGAGTAAAAAAAAAAAAATTAACTAACATTTATTATTCTGAATATTTTATATTAAGCAAAAGTTTTATTGTAGTATAGAAGAGCTTTGGAGGGGGAATATCAAATTATTTTATAAAATGCTTAATGAAAATTTGATACATAGAGTCTTAAAAATAATGAATTACATTTATTATTTTCAATATAGTCATTACTAAATATACATTTTCCTATGTTTCAAGTATTTTTATAATTGGTTCCTATGTCGTACCCATACCAATGTCGAAACAAAGTATTTGAGTTTTAAGAAAATAATGAATGGAAATCTACTTTTCTGTTTTGTTTAATGTAATTTTACTAAGAATTTTTTTCTTTATCGATGAAATTATATTAAAACTAGATTTCTAAAGAGCACAGAAATCCTGAGTACAAAGAACTGTCACCTCTCATCCTACAAAAAACAAAAGGAGTTTTCTTTTGAGAGAAAAATCAAATGGTGAATACTTTCCTGTCTCATCTAGTAAACAAGTATTCGGTAGTTTGCATTTCATGATATCAGACTGGCTCGTGACAGATGTGGATGTGAAGACCACATACGTGGATTGTATGATTTTATTCTGGTGGAACAAATAGGATCACTCATTACAGTTTAGTCTTTTTTTTTTTTTAACCACCACCACCACCACCATCATCATAAAACTGTTTAAATAGAGTATCCTTTTAGTGTTTGAGTGCTACATCTTTCCCTAAATTTAGGAAAAGTTGAAGGCAACAAAGAACCCTTCCTTTCTCCCAGATAATATATTATTCATGCACTTAGTGTTCAGACTGTATATTTTTTAGAATTTTTTCTATGAGTACTTTGTTGACATCATTTCCCCTCACTATCCTCTCTCTTTGTCCTGCAATCCAACAAAGTTAAGATTTGTTATATTTTTATAGTTTTTAAAATGTTATTTAAGATAATTAGGAAGTACATATCTTAGAAACTGTCAGAGCTAGGACTTACATTTAGTTATTAAGAGCACTAAGTTTTATTGATGTTTGTAGAATGTATGAGAAACATTGCTTACTCAGAACTTTGTACTCACCTAACTAGAAAAACTGTAGTACATGTTATTTGTCTTACCACTATTAAATATAGAAATAGTAATATAGTTTTGATATATTTTTAAATTAAAAGAAAAAGTCATGAACTAAATACATAACTTCATTCTCTTTTAGTATTAAGCAAGAGTTAGTATTTGGGGGCTGGAGAGATGGCTCAGCAGGTAAGTGCACTGACTGCTCTTCCAGAGGTCCTGAGTTCAATTTCCAGCAACCACATGGTAGCTCACAACCATCTGTAGTAGGAACTAATACCCTCTTCTGGAATGTCTGAAGACAGCTACAGTGTACTCACATACATAAAATAAATAAATCGAGAGAGAGAGAGAGAGAGAGAAGAAAAAAGTTAGTATTTATATTGAAAATTATCTAGGATGTCAAGGATGATGTATATGAAGCTGATGGTGTTTGTGATCTCTGAGTAGCAAAATTGATAGAGCTTAAAATATTCTATTTGCCCTGTCTTCATTTTCTGATTGTGCTCTGGTTATGAAGTATAGGAAAGGTTTGTTTTGAACATGACGAAACTTCCCTGATGAACCCTGACAAATGTGTACAGTCGTGTAACTCCAATCCAAAAGAACACTTACTCCAGAAAGGCCCTTTACTCCTTTAGAAGTCAATTTTCTTTCACTCACTCTCAACCTTAGCCACTACTAATCTGCTTTGTGTTACTATAATTACACAAAATGAATGTAAAAAAGAAAATCAACTAGCTTTTGTGATTCTAAATCAGTATGTTAGGTAAAGTATTATATACATATTTGTTTAAATTTCAAATTGTTCATTCTCAGTATATAGAAATTTAATTCACTTTGAACAGTTAACATGAATTTGCATCCAAACATTTTATAAATTCAGACATTAATACCTTGGATATTTGATTGTATTTTCCACATAGAGACATTCAATCTTCCACCAATGTGATGTGAACTGCTGTGTTTCAGATGTTTTCCTGTTTCTGTTTTGCTTCAATATTTTATCGCGAATAAATGTTGTATTTTGTTAAATGCCTTTTCGTTTGAATGAGAATTGCCATATCTTTTGAAATTATATGGATTTTCTTCCATACTTATGTATTTCATATTACTTATTAAATTCTTTTAGGAGTTATACCTCTTGAATATGATATACTTACTTTGATATATTGCTTCATTCTACTCTGTAAAATTTTGTTTTATATCTATATATTATATAACAATATATATCATTCTATAATTTTATAATGTATGATGATCTTATGATAATGACCCTGTATATTGATATATAATATATTACATATGATTAAGTAATATCACAATGATTAAGTAAACATTACACATTATATTTATCATATCTTATACTTAATAGCAGTTTTAAATACACTGTTACAGACAATTCTGTGGCTGGTTCCCGCTGAGATATGCCAGTTTCTAGTCCACACTAACTTTTTTTTTAAGATTTATTTATTTTATTATATGACTACACTTTAGCTGTCCTCAGACACACCAGAAGAGGGCATCAGATCCCATTATAGATGGTTGTGAGCCACCATGTGGTTGCTGGGAATTGAACTCAGGACCTCTGGAAGATCAGCCAGTGCTCTTAACTGCTGAGCCATCTCTCCAGCCCTAGTCCATAATAACTTGAACAATAGAATCCTTGGTGTACTGATACTCAGTGGATGAGTAAGTTACTGATAGCATATGTAAATGTTATTGGCAGACCACTGAAGTTAAATCCTGATCTGGAATTTAGAGTAATTTGGAAGCAAAAGAAATGTCTCAGTGGTTAGGAACACATACTTTACAGAGGGCCCACAGTTTGGTTCCCAAAACCTATGTGTTTGCTCATGATGTTTTCTAACTCCAGTTTCACATCTGATATACACTTCTGCCTGTAGTCAATATACTTACCTGCAGGAGAAACATTCATACAAAAAATAAAAGTGAGTAAATCTTTTAAAAATTTAAAAAGTAGTTATGGATTCCATTTCTTATATGAAGCATATGAGTGCATTATTTCATAATAATTTCTTCACTATTAGTGTTTGCTGTTTAGAGTAATATTGTAAGCTGCATGACTTTGATACCCCTGTTTACATTACTGCATTCATGTAAATGGTCCTAGACTGTCTTCATTATGGAAATCTTCAGCAATGGATGCTTACTACTCAGTGAATACATAGAAAATAGTTGCTCACCACAGTATTCCAATGGATTGGGTATTTTCTTTGGTTGTGATATCAGAGGGACTCATAGTTACAATTTTTCTCTATATAGGGCAACCTATAGAATATTCTAAATTACTGAGAGTTTTTTCCCTTCCTATAGGACTACTATTTAATTTAGAACTTATAGCCTTATAGATTCTCATAGAAACAGAGGTAGAAAGTGATAGTAAGAAAGTGGAGGGAGATGCAAGTCTAGGAAGTACCTCTATGTTTTCTCCTTATCCTTCATCTCTAAAATGAAAAGGAAAGCTCAACTTGGGTAATCTAGACCTATAGTTTTCTAATTTCCATATATATATATATATATAAAACATACATATACATGGGAAATATAGACATCACTAGAGAAATTTATACATGCAAAGGCACACAAAACAGCTTTTCCTTCCTCCTTTACAGTCCACTAATATATTTAATTTAGTGAGCTAGTATGTCCAGCTCTCACCAGGACAGCTATAAATGTGGCTTGACAAAGGTTATAAACTTATATAAAATGTAGGATTTTTTTCATAGGCTTTTGTTTTTGTCTGTTCTGGTGTGTTAGGGTGTGCATGCATACAAAGCTTGATTATGTGATTCTAGAGCTTTGTAGATGACAGAGTTGCCACAGTGACAGAGTTAGCCATGCCTGCTTGAAGTCAACTTGAAACAAATGTTATCTGATCATCAAACTTTACATATGCCTATATTCAGAAAGGTTTTTGTTAATATGCCAATTATATAGCACTTTTGCTTATAAAAAGTAATTTCAGTTTTGAATTTAAAAATAAATTTACTTTTAATACTTTTTAATTAAATGCTATATGTATCAATTTCAGTGGCACCTTTATAAAAGGTTATGTTAACGTAGACAAATTCCTGTCAATTCTTCATGTGACAGTAGTACTTTTCATGTAAGTCTTTTAAGACAAGCTGGCTAGACTGGCAGTACTCTTTCTTAGCCTTCTGAGCGCTGAGATTTCAAGTGTGCACCACCACACCTGGCTCCATGTAGACATTTGCTGTTGGTTCTAAATGATTCCGTATGATTCATTCCTACCTTTAAATGTGTTCATTAAAGCTTGAAATGACCATTGGTTTTGCATAAGGGGATGGTAACTCTGAGAGTTTGATAAGGCCCTCAACACTGTAGGATTGTTTGTAAAGGCCTAGTTGTGTATTGTCATTACTGTCCTTGGGAAGACATGCTGAAAATGCAAAGACATTGAAATATAAGTGGGACTTAACAATGTTAGTTAACAACATTGTTGACTGAATCAGTGAACTTTTGCATGTAAGAGTACAATCAAATATTTCTTTTTAAAAATAAATCTCTCTCCTGCCCCAACTCCTCTCTTTGGTTTTTCAAGACATGTTTCTTTATGTGGTCCTGGTTTTCCTTGAACTTTATATGTCAGACTGACTTCAAACTCAGAGATCCTTCTGACATTGCCTCCCTCATGCTGAGTTTAGAGGCTTATGCTACCATGCTAGGCTTTACATCTGTCTATTTTTTTGACTTTTATTTATTTTCATTCCAGCCATTGTCCCTCTCCTGGCCTCTCTTCTACAGTTTCTCATCGCACTCGTCCTTCTCCTTGACTGTGAGAGGGTGCTCTACTTCCCCCTGCACCCACCGGGCATCTCCTTTCTCTGGGACCTCAAGTTTCTCCAGGATTAGTCACATCTTCTCCCACTGAGGCCAGACCAGGCAATCCTCTGCTATGTGTGTGTGTGTGGGGGGGGGGGGCATTGAACCAGCCCCTGTATGCTGCCTGGTTGGTGGCTCAGTCTCTGGGAGCTCCTAGGGGTCCAGGTTAGTTGAGATTGCCGATTTTCCTATGGGGTCATCCTCCCCTTCAGCTCCTTAAATCCTTCCCCGAATTCAACCATGGGGTACCCAACTTCAGTCCAATGGTTAGGTATAAGTGTCTGCATCTGTCTCAGTCAGCTGCTGGTAGGGCCTCTCAGAGGACAGCCATGCTAGGCTCCTGTCTGTAAGCACACCATAGCATCAGTAATAGTGTTAGGCCTTGGTGCCCCTCCCCCTCCACACCTCCCATGAGATGGATCCCAAATTAGGCTGGTCACTGGACTGCTGTTCCTTCAGTCTCTTCTCAGTCTTTTTCTTTTAGACAAGAACAATTCTGGGTCAGAAATTTTGACTGTGGGATGGCAACCTCATCCTTGCACTTGAAGTTCTGTTATCTACTGGAGGTGAACTCTACAAGTTCCCTCTCCCCAATGTTGGGCACTTTGGCTAAGGTCACTCTGAGAATCTCTCACCTCCCAGGTCTCTAAGGTTTCTAAGGATCCCCACCATGTCCCACCACCAGAGGCCACATATTCATTCTCCTGGCTCTCTAGGCTTTTCTCCTGATTCCTGCCCCCCCCCCCCAATACCTGATCCTGTTCTTTTCCACTCCTACTCCCCTCTCCCACCCAGATCCCTCCCTTTGACTCCCATCATTATGTTATTACCCCTTCCAAGTGAGATTGAACATCATCACTTGGGCCTTCTTTCTTGTTAAACTTCTTACAGTCTGTGGGCTGTATCCTAGATATTCTGTATCTTTGACTAATATCCACTTATTAGTGAGTATATACCATGCATGTCCTTTTGGGTCTGTGTTACCTCACTTGGAATGATATTTTCTAGTTCTATCCATTTGCCTGCAAATTCATGATTTCCTCATTTTTAATAGCTGAATAGTATTCAGTTGTGTAAATGAACCACATTTTCTGTATCCATTCTTCAGTTGGTGGACATCTGGGTTGTTTCCAGCTTCTGGCTATTACAAATAAGGCTACTATGAACATATTGGAGCATGTGTCCTGGTGTGGTCTGCATGTAGAGAAAAATGAAAATAGATCCATATTAATCTCCTTGCACAAAGCTCAAGTCCAAGTGGCTCAAGGACCTCCACATAAAACCAGACACACTGAATCTAATAGAAGACAAAGTGGCAAAGAGCCTCAAACTCATTGGCCCAGGGGAAATTTTACTGAACAGAACACTAATGAACTCTAATATCAACAATTAATAAATGGGACTTCATGAAACTGATAAACTTCTTTAAGGCAAAGGACACTGTCAATAGGACAAATCAGCAACCTACAGATTAGGGAAAAAAAATTCTCACTAACCCTACATTTGTTAGAGGTCAAATATCCAAAATTATATAAAGAACTCAAGAAGTTAACCCCCCCAAAAAACCCAAATAACCAAATTAAAAATGGGGTATAGGTCTAAACTAGAATTCTCAACTTAGGAATCTCAAATGGCTGAGAGGCACTTAAAAATATTTAAGGTCCTTAGCCATCAGGGAAATGCAAATCAAAATGACTCTGAGATTTCACTTCACACCAGTCAGAATGGCTAAGATCAAAAACCTCAGGTGACAGCAGATGTTGGCATGGATGTGGAGAAAGAGGAACACTCCTCCATTGCTGGTGAGATTGCAACTGGTATAACCACTCTGGAAATCAATCTGGCAGTTCCTCAGAAAATTGGAACCTGATAACCCAGCTATACCACTCCTTGGTCTATTCCTACTGTTTAAAATTTATAAATCTGTTAGATAATAGTCATATAGGAAAGCAAGCATATTCTTTGAAAGTTCCGTCAAGGTTAATATTTGTACATCCTTCCCTACAGCACAAATTCTCAAGTGTTTCAAATGACAAATCCCATTTTTTTTTATGGTTTTACCCATTTTCATCATAGAAGTCACTGTCATTGGTAACTATAATAGTATAAAACGTATCTTTAAATATTAAAACTTAAAAGCTAAGAGTTATTCTTTGATCTAAAGATTATAGAATGTATTTCTATTACCTGACTATCCAAAATATTCAGATAGTTTAAGATGTACCTTAATTTTGATTGAGATTCCTGCCTAGTCTTTGAAACAGTTGGAGACTTTGCCTTTGCTAGGCTGGGATGGCAAGGAAGAAAGAAATTTTAGGTCATTGTAAGAGGTACCTAAGACATCTGCCCTAGCACTTGAGCCCTCTGAGAAGAGAGTAGCAGTGTCAAAACAGAGGCCAGCAAGCCCTATAAAGTAGATCCGTTTAACCTCTACCTTACAATGACCTCCCTTTAGTGACTTCTAGTTGACAGATGAGAACAACAGCTCAAGGCCAAGGTATTCTGTGTGGTGTTTTGTGGATGAAGTTCTGCGTGAAAGAATACTCATGCAGATTGGGAAAACTATTTATTCAGCATAACCACTGGTGATTGCTGGAAGACAGCAGTAGTTACTGGTAGATAACTCAGCAGTTTCCCCATCGCTGCTTAGTGTCAATGCAAAAGTGGTGGGAGAGCAGGTCTCTTGAGCAGTTGCAGTGAAATTTGCTTTTTTCTTGCATAAGTTTTCAAATAATAATATATACAACTCCAAATTTGCTATCATTGTCATTCTTTACTTAGAATTTTACAGGACAACATGTTCTCAGGTAGAATTCATTTGGAGAACAACAATTGTGCTCAGGTCCATTCCAGGCAGCAAGCTGGCTGCAGGTTTTGGATATTGTTCTTGCCTCCTCGGAGCTTACAATATGATACAGCTGTGCAGATGAGTATAAGGTGCACAGTACCTAGATGCTAATCTAGGTTTTAAGCTTGACTTTACCAGGTGCTATACTAAGTACAAAGTGTTTATTTTTAAAGTACAGAGGAAGGAAGGATTGTCTGCCTCTGCCTGAAGAATAGGAAGAGCTCAAAAAATAAGTGTAAAAAAGTATAATAAACAAAGGATTTCCACCTTTACAACCTTTTGTAATAATATTTTGTATTTTGTATTTCATCACCTGATATCTTCACAAATCCTATGCATTAACAAATGACTTCTAAAATATGGTAGTATCAGTCTGAGTAATAAAGTTCTTTTGATATAGTTACTGAAAGAATATTTATCATTGCCTTATTAAATATGAGAAAATAAGTGTGCCATTTTTTTCCAAATGGTTTCATTTGCTCGTGTTTTCTTTGTTGATCCAAATGAATGAAATTAGAATAAACAATCTCTAAGTCATTTGTAATCAGGAGCTGATTAATGGAGTTTGGTTTCATAGCCATTATTCATTCACGAACACCTGATATCTTTCCCATAAACAAATTGTGTTTGTCCAAATTAAGAAATTAAATGAAGCATTTGATGAGTTTATGATTGACCCTTCTAACTCAGAGCCCATTAGTCAATGTCGTCATCATAGAAAATGGTTTGACTAATGTGTTGTCTGAAGAAGCATGTGGATTTATTATGACTTCTGATTAATGCTTGCTGCAAGCTAGACAACTAGATTATAATAATTTTTTGATTCTCATTTTAACAGTCATTGAAGAATTTCATTTCTGATGAAATGCATTTATGTGCCATTAGATTTAGAGATGATTTTATGGTGTTGAGTGGGTAATTTTTCAAGTATATATTTTAAAAAGTATTTAGTATATAACTTAGAAAAGGTAGCTTTAAAAATGGTCATATATCTTTTGACTTTTGTGGATGTCAACCTTCCCTTTCAGCATAATCAACTTAAAGACTTTTAACCTAGAATTTGTTATCAATAGCTTTAAGAAAACAACAATATTTGAATTTCTTGTACATTAATTTAAACTTTAATTTGGCAATTTTAAATAATTCTTTTGACATTGTTTATAGTATTTATTTAATATAGTTATGTTCACCAATAAAATAAGACCCTCTTTACATAACTATTCTCAGCGTTAGGACTTGATTTCCACCCTTACAACCTGTTTGTTTGTTTTGTTTTGCTTTATTTTAAAGTTAAGATACAAAGCAATTTACTGTGCTGTAGCATTTTCATATGTATATATTATTATGTTTCATTCTAATTTCTCCTCCTCTACTTCCTTCTCCCACTCTTTTTCCCCCATTTTAAGTGGGTTTTTAATGGAACAGTTTAGCTGAACAACTGTAACAAGGGCTTTGTAGTTAGAGGCCTGCTCGGGCAGTGCAAGGCGAAGAATATACAGGGATAAAGAAGTTAAACTCCTTACATATGGAAAAGTGTTGTTTAATCTTCTGTAAGTATAATGGGAGGAGGTCCTAGTAAAGATTTAAAAGTAAAAAACAGGATTTTATCAACATTTGCAAGCTAGAAGTATGTACAGGGATTATTGTTTTCTTGTGAAATAAATCAGTGTGCATGCCTCAGAAAATGGAGAATGGGGAGAAGAAAGAACAGCACCAGGACCCTTTTGGAGGCTCTCTGATTTCCTTCATATTGTGCACATGTGGTGATGCACCAGTGTTCTTTCTGTTCCTCCTGATTTTATATTTAAAAAGAAGGAAACTAGCATTAGATAATTGGCTGCCACAATGTCCTTACTCTTTCTTTAGCTTACAACAGAATATAGTCATGATAGTTACAGGAGAGTGATGAGGAAAGACAGAGGCATGAATAATTTTTTCAATACCTCCTTAAAGATCTTAAGATCTGCTCAAATTAGAACCTCCCTCCCAAGCTTCTCCTTATGTTATTGCTTTATTTATAATGAGATCAAAGTTTCAATATACCAAAGAATAAAGTGAATTAGAAGATGTTCATTGGTTCCTAACTCCTGTGTGAAACAGTACTAAGACTCTATTTGCAATCTTCTGCTGAAGGGGAATCCTCATGGGCCTCACAATGAGCTGAGAATCTCATAGCTTCACATAAACAAAAGGACAGAGTTATTTGTAGCATGTCCAAGTACTAAGGTTGCTCCTGGGTTATATTAATTTAGAATCTTTCTTTTATTGAAGGTTCTATGGCAAATACAACTTTTTTACTTCATTTGAAGATACAAACTAAGTCATAATTTCTTTTTTTAAAAAAGAGACTCTGAACAAGAGAGTCTGCAAGCATTACATTCCTCTGCATATGACATGGTCATATTTATTTTATGTCTACCTACGTTTTCTATCTGCATGTACATATGTGTGCCAAAAGAGGGCATCAAATCCCATTATAGATGCTTATGAGTTACCATGCAGTTGCTGGGAATTGAACTCAGGACCTCTGAAAGAGTAGCTAGTGTGCTCTTAACCACTGAGCCATCTCTCCAGCCCTTCTTAATTTTTTTTAACTAAAATAAAACTATATCACTTATGTCCTCCCTTTCTTCTCTCCAACCCCACTCATGTCCTCACAGTGGTGCCTCTTTAATTCATGACCACACACACAAATATAACCTGCTGAGTTTGCTTACTGTTGCTTGTATGTATATGATTTTAAAACTGAACACTTGGTTCATTTTTAGGGGGCTCATCCCCCAGGAAGGACTACAGTCAGTGCCTTTATTTACTTGTCTAGGGGTAGGTGTTTGCTTGATTTCCTCCTTCTATTTAGCATGCCTATTGGTGTTTTCCTTATTCAGGCCTGGTTTAGGTAGCCATATTGTTGAGGTATCCTGGGAACTTCCCTGTCATTTCTAGAAGACACAACATCTCATCAGATTTCATCTCCTCTTCTGTTTTTTACCTGAGTTATAGCAGTTGTGTTGCAGATGGATCCACTGTTAAGACCCCACAGCCGCTATTCTCTGCATTTTGACCAGTTGTTTTCAGCAATGATTTAGTCTGTAGCCAAAGAAGCTTTTTAAATGAGGAATGAAGGCAAACCTCTCCGTTAGTACAAGGATAACTATATAGAATGCAGTTAGAAATTATGCTGGTTTAATAAAATGGCAGTAGTAAGTTCTTCTCTTTAGTCCATGACCTCAGTATTCACAGATTATTGACTAGGTTTTCAGTACCAGGCCTGACTTCCCTTCTCTTGAGCAAGCAGGCCTTACGTCCAGTTAGACAGCTGTTGGTTACTACCAGGATATGAGCGCCACTATTGTACCCTTGGGGTTTTCTTATCATGCTGGTCATTGTTTTGGTTCACGGACATCTCAGCTGGATGGCACTATTGGTTGTTTCCTTCTTTTAGGTGCTTGCATTGCACCTTCTGGTACTGTGACAGCCATTCCTCAAGAATGAGACTTTCAGGCCAGATCTAGCTCAGATCCTCTGAGTCCCATGTCCAAATTGGATGTTGTTTTCAGGCATAGGAGCTTACTTACCTTCCACCTCTATAGGAAATTCATTTTGTTCATTCTTACTACTGATATAATGCATCTAACAACATTAAGAATTTGTAGGTTTAGGATATAAGAATGAGTAAACCAAAAATATACTAACTTTGATAGTATTAACTTATATTATTTAAACGTTCTCAAAACTGTGATAGGGCTTTTCTGGGGTCTTATATGGAAAACGTTCTCCTAATCTAACTACATAATATACCATTGTTCTCCTTAATATCTATCATGATATTATTTATTATAGTTTACTTGCTTATTCATAATCTGTAGCTCTTATCCTTCACTTAAAAAGTTCCTTTTTACAGCAGATGGAGACCAATGTAGAAATTCACAACTTTGAAAATTCAGTGAACCCCTGGGTCTTAAGTGTTCAGCCCCAACTGATGTATCTACAACACAGCTACTGCACTTCTAAGGCTCGGGGACATTCAGAAAAGGGCAGGAAGATTTGAAGCACCAGAAGATCAGAGTGTCTTTTATATATGGCGGGGAAGCTGCACCCATGAAATCTCAACAATATGGTCACCTGGGTAAGACCTGCACATTGTTATGCTAGTGTGCATGTGGTCACATATACCCCACCTCTAGATGAAGAGCAGCAAGCAATTAATGTCTTGTGAGTGAGGGAGATGGTAGTCTTTACTAGGGATGAGTCCCTGGTAATTTATGTGACTATCAAATGGTCAGCTCTGAAAACATGTACATAATTATAATACTAAATAGACTCAGTAGGTAGGTGTGTGTGTGTGTATGTGTGTGTGTGTGTGTGTGAACTGAAGAAGAGGTTATGAATTTCAGAAGGAGTGGGGAAATGACATACACACAGGAGTTAGATGGCTAAAATTATATAAATACAATAAATACATACAATTCAAAAAAAATACTGGAAAAACTAGTGTTTCATTTAATGATTTTGTACCAACATCAAGAAAAAAGGTTTACTAAGAGAATTTTTCATGTTTGTATTGATGGACATAATAAAATAGTAAGTTATAATATTTTTGTAAAAATAGAAAAGTATCATTAAAAATGATATAGGCTTTTAATGTTTTAGTTATAATGAAATGACAAATGAATGACAACCCTTTGACAGAAAACTTTGGTTCTCTTTTTAAATTTTCTTCTTATTATAATTAAGAATTTCTGTAACCTGTCTCTGTAAAACTGTCCTGGTATAAAACTGCCCCCCCCACACACACACGCACACACACACACACACACACAGAGCACACTATCCCCTTTTTAATTTCTTATCTTAAATAGCCTTCTTCTTCTGCTGTTCTCGTATGAGTGGGGCTTGTCCTATCTCTGACTCAACCTGTCAAATCTTTCTCTTATTTGTTACTTTCTCTGCCTCTCAATTAGATGTCACTTTCAAATATGGCTGCTTCCTTCTACAAACTAATCTTACCTTCTTTGACTAGGATTAAAGCTGTATACTAACTGTGGTTTGTCTGTACTTCAGATAAATCATACTGTAATCCAGGGTGTGTCTGCCTTCCAGCCAGATAATATCTTTGGATGCCATTCCTTGCCACAGCAGTTATGTTACTGGATTAAAATTCCTCTACACATACATACTGGAGTTAAATGATGGTACAAATGAATCATAAGCATAATAGCTATAGAGAAAAAAATGATTTTCCTAACTGAGAAACTCAGAAACATAAATGAAAAAGCTGATAATAATTGAATGTAGCATTAAACCTTGATGGTGTTCTTTCCCTTTCTTTTCCAATAAAGATTTCTCTGCTGATCAAAAATGAGTGTAATTCTTTTCCCACAGTTCTAACCTATAGAAGAACAGAGTGAGTCTTCTAGTAGAAACTACTTCTTTATAATATATATGTATTTATATAATTTTTATTATATATGTATATATGTACACTTGTCTGTGTGAATGTATACCGTGTGTATGTATTTCTTCAGAGACCAGAAACAGGCATCAGATCACCTAAAGCTGCAGTTACAGAATTGTGAGCTGCCCAAAATGAGTGCTGGGAATCAAACTCTGATCCACTGAAAGAGATGCAAATGTTCTTAACTTCTGAGCCATCTTTCCAGACTCATAGGTCTACCTATCTTAATAGTCTGCTTCATCAGAAAAATATCGGTCATAACATACAGAATTGTGGGTGAGCTATAAAACTCAGATTCAAATTTCAACTAAATATTGTCAATTTCTTATTCCTTACATGAATATTTTGAATATACATTTGTATACAAGATAGATATATACATACACACAGCTACAAGAATGAACGTCCTAACTTATGTGTTGTATAAAGGCATTGCTTTTGGTAGACGATAGGTATTGAACTATTCATGAAGTCCTGAACAAAGAATAGTGTAAATGTTGTTCCAGATCATTAAGGTCCATCATGGAAAGTTGAAGATTATATATAATTAGGATCCAATTCAAATAATGATTTTTTTTTCAGCTACATATATGTTAAAAAGTCATGCGAGACTTTGGGTAGTTTTTGACCTGTTGTTACTTGTCTTTTGCCTTTCCAAAGATGTCTGGAGTGTTTTACAAATAATTGCCATCCTCATTGAGATGTATTATTCCAGACATTTCTTTATTTCCTCCTGGAAAACATAAATATCTTGATCACATTTAATAAATACACTCAAATTTCTCAGTAGATTTGAATAACAATCTTGTGTCTTAAATCAAAGGAAAGTTGAGGAATGATAATTTCAATACCTAGAGCCCAAAACAGACTTCCTTTTTTTAAAATCCTTTTTATTAGGTGACCATTGGAACAGTTTTGTACAAATCAAATTAAGTAACTTGAGACTGAGGGTCAAATTAAGAATATTAAAAGACTTTCTAGGGGGAAATTTTGAGTTTAAAGTTATAAAAATGAGTCTAATAAAGTGAAATACGACCAAAGCCAGACTTACTGTGTGTACCCAATCTTAGTAGACTACTCTGCCTGGTTTGAATATGGTAGGAAATGCTGATGAAGTTGGGATGAGAAGCAGATAGATAGATAGATAGATAGATAGATAGATAGATAGATAGATAGATATGTAGATAGATAGAGATGGATATATATATGTATATGTATATATATATAGTCTCTTTATGTGTAGTAATTTATATAACAGTATTTATTTAAATTGATTTGAAATACAAATAATAACAGTGATAGCATGAATAATAATATTTCCCATTTGTATAGCTATTTATTGAATGCTGTTCTTTAATAGGCATAACTTCCACATATAATTTTTCTTTTTGCAATAATATAAAGTAAATAGATAAAATAAAATAAATAAATGTAATATCTACATTATTGTATTAAACTGTAACAAAAGATTAATTAAAAGTCATGGTGAATAATAATTTTACTGATTCATCAAGGAATAGTTATTTTTAACTTTAATTTTTGAAAATAGTCATGATGAAAGTTCTTAAAAATTGCCAGTCTGAAGAGAATGAGTCGGTCTACACTGCCCACACTTCCACAATGTGTTAGGAATGCTATATTGACTGCTAAAAGGTTGAGGTAAAATTAAGATCACATTCTCCTAATTTACTTGGATTCCTTTTACTCTATGCTAGTTAGGAATAGTCATCTGCTTTCATATGTTCTCTTTCCAGATCTCAGGGGTTGTATTTTTTTTTAACAGAAATTAAAAGTGTTGCTTTTCTTCATTGTAAGGGATGGTGAGAGTATTGAGTATTAAAGAATAGATATATCCATGTTCAGAGCATAAGCCAAAGCCAAGCAGAAGTAAGAATAATAATATAGAATGACTTTTGACTCAGTGAAAAAGTCTTTGTGGGCCAGATCACAGCTAAATGAAGCTTTGACATTTCAAAAATGTCTAGTTTCAGATGTGTCTCACAGAAAGTCAGTAAAGGCAAATTCATTGAATTACAAGTGTAATGTAAATTGGAGGCAATTTATAATTTGAAGCACATTTAAAAGTAAGTTTTTTTAATCCTGAACTCTGAAAAGGCTACCACTTCCCCACTTTTACTGATAGAGGTACTCAAGACCCTAATAATAAGTTAATACCTGCCAATTATAAAAACAAATAGTACTGTGGTTGATTTTTTTAACTTTAGAATGAAGATATCAAAAAGACATTTAAGCAATGTCTAATCCTCCTCGAGAACTAAAACAAATTATGGTGTACTCTATATGCCCTCATTTTATACTCTGATTTCATATTTGTCAACTACCAAGATGATTTGTTTGTTCTCCCTACCAAGGGGCAAGTGAAAGGCTTACACTACTGTCTAGGAGGATAATTTTGATTCAGCCAGATTCTCTTCTACCTTCCTCTATTAGAGTTAACCATTGTGAGGCTGGGGGTGTAGCTCAGTTCAGAAATGACTTGCCCAGCACACACAAAGCCCTAGTCAGTCCTGAGTACCACATACAATGGATAGAGTGGTACATGTCAGTAATTCTAGCACTCAGAACACACAGCCAAGAGGCTATAATTCAGAGTTCTCTTCAGCAACATAGTTCTGTGACTACATTAAGCCAGCCATAAAGAAAGAAAAAGTAACCATGGTGTCTTAATACAGACACTATACATTTAAACATATTAAATTTAACAGAAGTATGATCTAGGAATAGTCTTCAATAAGTCAATTCATGCTTAACATTATATAACTTCTATGTTCAAATGAACAATAATTTCTCTAACTATAATAATAGTTTAATTTTTAATATTTTATCAAGTTCTAACATCAAGAATGGCAACTGTTAAATAAAGTGATTGATAGAAATGCTGATTTTAAAGAATTTTGGGAGGCAATGTTATCTTGGTTTTGATTTGAAGTGTTAGATTTTTTTTCTTCTACTCAGAATAATGAGTGGTATGCATTCACACTAATGGAAAATCAATTTCTTTGCATAAATTAAATCAATAATAGTGTGCCACTGGCTTTTGTTAGGCATTTGAAATTAATTCATATTTTAATACATTAATACTTTGCATATCTGCGTCACAGAAAGGATCCTACATTAGACATCACTCACTTGTGATTCAGAATTGATCCCAAAGAAATAAAAAAGGTAAATTGCTGGTAATATGTAGAAATTGATAACAAATTTTAGAGCATGGGTAAGCTCAGGAATAAAACTGTTGTAAAAAGGACAAGGCCAGTGATAATTGAGCTTAAAGATTAAATTTACAGTGGTTTAAATATACTGTATCTCCTCCAGATCTTATATCGAGGGGTAATATTTCAATGCAGCAGTGATGCATGCTGGATCCTATTAAAAGAGTTTACACTTGAGGATTGTAGCTGTCTCAGGTTCATAGATGCTGTCTCCCATTAGTAAGTATGTGATTGCTCCTCTTGTGGTGGCTTCGGTGGCTTCCCTCAATCCTGCTGTCCTCATATTCGTACATCTACTCTCCTTTCTCCACTTCTGCATGCACAAAGCAGCATGGACCTGTAGTCAAAGTGGAACAGATGGAACCCTAAAGCCTTCCACTTCTGTTGTTCAGAACTGTGAGCTAAATAACCCTCTTTTCTTATAAATTTCCCTGCCTCTGGTGTTTTATTAAAGCAAAGTAAAAGGAGACTAAGTCCAGATGAGTCTTACCACTGCGTGAAACTCGGGATGGGATAATCATATGGCTGGGTGTCTCTGAACTGGAAGGGTGGGGCAGAAAATGTTAGGTAGTCAGTGAGATGCTATGATGGAAGAAAGGGAAGAAGAAAGAGAGGAGGCAAAAAGACAGTAGTGTGGGAACTTTAGGTTCATGTGAGCACCTAGGTTCACAAAAGCACGAGTCTGCCACACATTAAAGTCATGTGTACTGCTTCCATGAAGAGTGTCATGGAGTCCTAGTGCTTCTATAGCAAAATACCTGAGGCTGAGTGATTTATTTTTGATAGTTTTGAAGCTGAAAACTTCCAGTTAAAGATATCAGAAAGTTTAATGTATGTAGTATGGATAGTACAGCTATCCCAGATGGCAACTTTTTTTTTAAAGATTTATTTTTTATTTTATGTATGTGAGTACACTGTAGCTGTCTTCAGATACACCAGAAGAGGGCATCGGATGTCATTATAGATGGTTGTGAGCTACCATGTCTTTGCTGAGAATTGAACTTAGGACTTCTGGAAGAGCAGTCAGTGCTCTTAACCGCTGAGCCATCTCTCCAGCCCCAACAACTTTTTTTTTTAAAAGATAACAACTTGGGCCACTGCATCTTCACCTGGTAGAAGACTTCAGAATACAAAAGATGGAGTAGTATCTAGTTCCCTCTAGGTCTTTTATCAGGACTAAATCAATCTATGAAGGCAGAATCCTTATGCGTTAGTTACTCCAAAAACCCTACCTCTTAATCCTGTTGCACTGAGAATTCAATTTCAACACAAATTTCCGAAGAGTTGTTCCAGCTGTAATGGATTGGAACATATAGTTAGTCCAACTATAGATTAATGGTGATTAAGGTTTTCAGCTCCTCATAGAAGCCTCCTCTGCCCATTGTAATGCACAGCAGCAGTTCTTTCCATTTCTTATAACAGCCTAAAGGTGATGTCATGTCTAAGTTGTTCAGTATAGGGTCCACATCACCATGCTTGGTAAGTATTCAAAAAATCATTAAGCATCTCTGCCAAGACAGATTCCAGTCTACACTCAACATTGTTGTTGAAAATTGTTTAGGATAATGGTGGTAGTAGTAGTAGCAGTAGTAGTAGTAGTTGTAGTAGTAGTAGTAGCAGTAGTAGTTGTAGTAGTAGTAGTAGCAGTAGTAGTAGTAGTTGTAGTAGTAGTAGTAGCAGTAGTAGTAGTAGTAGCAGTAGTAGTAGTAGTAGCAGTAGTAGTAGTAGTAGTTGTAGTAGTAGTAGCAGTAGTAGTAGTAGTTGTAGTAGTAGCAGTAGTAGTAGTAGTTGTAGTAGTAGTAGAAGAAGAAGAAGAAGAAGTAGCAGTAGCAGCCAAGTTTTGAAAATAAAATGCTAAATGTATTTATTAATTTGTGCCTATACGCACATTTGTATACATATATACATTTATTTATAGTCTAAATTTGAATTGTGTACAAATTTTCCTAAATTTAGGAAAGAGTTGGTGTTCAAACCGGTTGTTAATTTTTCCATAGATGCTGTCATTTACTGTCCCCCTCCCCATTTTTAAAACTGGATCCTAATACTTAACCCAGTATAGCCTGAATACTTCTGTCTCTTCTTGAGTGCAAAGATTTCAAATGTAGAGCATCACACCAGATGAATCTTATTACTTAATCTACCTTTAATTGTATGGAGATGGTCACATGGTTTTAGTCCTAGCCCTTGTTTAGAAAAATAATAATTTAATACACAACGATGCTCTCAGTTCTCCTTTCTATGAAGTGGGCACAGGATAACACTTATCTCATAAGATTAGAAAATTAAAAATACCATAGCCTTATATGACTGGTGAAAAGTCTTCTCCCAGTGTTCAGAGGAAGAATACCATCAGAAAAAAGCCCCCACCATTTTGCCTATGGCTGCCTTTGGTCTTACTGGTGCTGTGATCTGTTTTCCTGGACTGGCATAGACAGCAACTTCTCACATTTGCTTCTTTGTTTAATGCTGGATTGAAATAGAAAAGGCAAATATCCGGTTGAAGACCAGATTGTAGTACACTATACACGTGCATGAAAATATCATAGGGAGACCTATTTTTGTGCAGTAAATAAGAAAAAATTTAATTTTAAGAAGATTTCATGAAAACTAAATAATTTAATAAGAAATACCAAGTTCTAACTGTTCTTTTACTTTCTAAGAATTGACAATTGCATAGTCACCAGTATCTGTAATTATTTAGTAAATTAAATGTGTGGATTCCTGAAGCATGATTTCTGAATCACTTTTTTTCCTTCACTTGACAAAGAAATCATGATATGTTAGATCTCTATGATTAGTCATTATATCTAAAAGGCATGTCAAGGTTAGCTGAAACCTCTGCAGTGATGTCTTTGGCCAGTGTTCAGAGAAAAAGTCTCTTTGACTTTAAGTAACACCACGCTTTATCACAACTGTTCAAGGGACAGAGAATAAGTGAGATACCTCTTTTCCCACCCTCACCCAAGACCTAAGGACCGACTTGAAAAGGGGACAAAAAGATAACAAGAGCAAGAGGTTGGGGAGGACATGGGTACAGCTGTCTTCTAGACTTGAACAGATCCGTCTACTTATGAGCTCTCAGCAGCTGTGGATGGCGAGAGGCTCATGAGCCTTCATCCCCAGCGGAGGACCTGAGCACAGCTGATGAATGACTTCTGGGGAAGGAGAGTGAGTTTGCTTTAAAGGCTGTGGCACCTTCCAGGTTAGGAGAATAGGCAGAACAAGTTGGACTGAATTAGAGACAGGAAAGAATGAAGAACTCAAGCTGAGGGCTAGTAGGGTGGGGTGCATCTGTGGATTATTTGAGGACAGTTATTCATTGTGTTGAGTATTAACAACGTAAGTGAATTTCTCCTTTAATTAGGCACTGTGACTAACATTTGCCTTTCTCGTTCCCAAGGCTTCTTTCAATTGCACACTCCCAGGCCATTGCCATTTGTGCTTTTCTCTGATATTGTATTGGTTGTATCTAGATTTGCCTTTAAGCTATATATATTTTATTGACATTTTCTTCAAAGAATCAAGCTAGAACCAGATGATAAAATGAGTGGTGCTCTCCAGCAGGTACATTTACAGTATTTAACTGCTTGTAGGTGATTTTTCTGGGCTGTAACAAATAAAGCCTAAAGCATCATATTAACTGTACTGTTTATATGGGTGCTAATACACTTTGAATAAAGCATTTTTGAGGCCTGACAAGACAGTCCCATGACATTAATGGTATCTTTATAACCTTTTTAACTTCTTGTCTCTCTGACAGAACTCTACAATAACAGCAATGGGTTTGCCCTTGGCAAGCAGAAACTCATTTTGAGAGGGTAATAGGTATTTACTATTTAGATAGCTGGCAATAAAATTTCTCTGAATGAGATTTTCCTGAGAAACTATAAGCTGATTGAATTACTTCCTTTAATGGACTGGAGGAGTGTGTAATAAGTTTGTTGAAGCTTTGCATCTAGTGTTTTGCTTCCTTTTTTAGAGACATAGAAATGGCCTGGTTTGAGTGAATTATGGGATTTGGTAGAAGCTATTCACCATTGGAAAGCTTATTCTTATTTTTTTTATCTAAATTAAAACATTTTTTAAATGCACTAATTCTTTTAAGTTCAAAAAGGATGTGATCAATGTGCCTTCTTACCTCAAGCTTTATTTTACCCAGAAGTAACATTTAGCAGTTTATGCCTGCTGAGGTCTGTTTTTATGAAATAAATCATACCACAGACTTTAGCATGGAAAGTCACCTTTTTTTCTAGCCAACGTCTTTCTTGGCTCCTTTTAAATAATGAAAATCCATAAAAAATTGTCTCCTGCCTAAGGAATAAAATGAAAGTTAAATTTTATAAGTAATATTAATATGGTGTATGTTACTGCTTTGTGTTCAGATTATCAGGAGGCATTTTTAATGGCTATTTAACTTGGACCTTATAAAATTTTGTTTTACAGTCTGTGATATAAACTATAAGAAAGAAATTTCACGTTAGTTTTGTGGAAAGAAAATACTTAAATGTATTTTATTACTATAAAACTTGATTAAGGAGCTTCTCAGAATTCTACTTAATGTGAACTCTGTCAATAAATGTCAACTTAGAAATATAGTTCATGATTCTCGATTTAAAGTGTGAAAACATACATAAAATATATTTGGTAATTCTTACTGTAAACATTTTTCTTTAAAGACAAATCCATTATGGTCCTTGGGGGTGACAGCTTGCAGAATATCTTTCAAGGCCATGAATTTTGCGCAGAAGTGCATCAAATTCTGTATTTTTATTGGCAATCAGAATTTCATATTTGTTGCTATAATAAAATTGTGATTGAAATGGGACCTTGAGTGTCCTGTCCTTATGTGAAATACTTTGAATCTGAATATCACACAGATCCTAACTTAGAGCTCGCTCATTTTCTCTTAAGCCTTGGCACTGACACATCTATTGCTGGCATTGCTTTTCATTCCAGCAAATCTGTGCTGCTGGCAGCACTAAGGACAAGGGACAGTAGTTGTGATAGGAAAAACACGCAAGTGGTAGTATTTGTCTTCTCTGAATGCTCTACTCTAGGTCTTTGCTACAAACTATAAAATTCTTCATAATTTAGCTATTGAGTGTTTTGACATCATGCTTTTCTCCCTCCTTAGGATTTTAAATAGATATACATTAATGAAACATTGAGAAATAATTGCTTGTCTAGTACATTTTTTTGGCATTTTTTTACAACTTGCTAGGAAGATATTTAAATAGAAAGTTGGGATTACAGTAGAATTCTCTTCATTAATATACAGTCCCATCTTAATCAGGCAACCCTAACTTTATTTGTAACACAGATTTGCAGGCAGCAGCAAGGATATGCTGAGTATGCACTGGAATTGTAGTTGCTTATTTTTCAATAAAACATAAATACAGGTTCACTATGTTTTTCAGTATGTCCCATTTGTTCTCAGATCAGGTAGCAAATTTTTTCCAATGCCCAAAATTAGCACAGATTTTGTGTTAATTATTATAATGCTTTTATGAATAAAGAAGTTATTAGAGAAAAATAACACCATGGCTATTTTTATCTTTTAAATGATCAAACATAAACAGAACAAAAGAAAGATGTTCATATTTTTCACTTAAAGTATATTGCCACAAAGCTATGATATTTTGCACATAAATAATCGCTGTATATTCCATTTCCCACCAACTTTAGTATCATCATTACCAACTAGCTGTGTTAACTTTATGAACATGTTATGAACATGGTAAACATTTTGCACAAAAAAATTCTTACTAAATAATGTAGGACTTGAGAACTAACAGAATATAATTTCATAACACCATTTCAGGGTGTAAAATATTTTCTTGCTATGCAGTTTATTAAACAGTTCCTATATTGGTTTTTTGCTTTTTTTTTTTTTTTTTGCTTTTTTTTTTTCTCTTTTTAAAGAGATTTTCCATTTTAACATCAGGAACTGTTGTCCTGGGAAAGGCTTTTACATGGAAACAAAGTAACAGATTGAAGTGGTTTCAGGGCTTTAATCCCTTGATAAATTAGCCAGCAGGCTAGCCTTTTCATAGATGTGCTAAACAACAGGTTGATGCCATTTGGGCTTTAGCAGTGAGAGCCACCTGAGGGAATAGGAATGAATAAGAAGAAATGTAGCATGGGAAGAAGAAGGCATGCTTGTTAGTGCTAGACCAGGCAACTAAAGTATTGCCCATAAATGAGTCATTGTATCTGATAATCTAGGTTTACCATTGAATCTTCCTAAATTGATGCAGTCTTAAGACTCTCAGGTTAACTTTAAGGGAGTGGTACATTTTATTAGTGTAATTCTCAAAATTTGAAGTTTATAAAGATTTCATTTTCTGAATTTGTACTTTTTGGAAACAAGTTTGAGACTTTGAGGATTATTTCTAATCAAATAGAAGGAAATTTACCTTTGAAAACAAACAGATGTTTATAAAGTATTGTTAAATCTATGTTATTAAATAGTTTTATAGTTTTCTGAACTAATTACCTGAGAGAAAAATCTTTGCCCTGTGTTATTGTATATATTGGGCAACATATTTAATTAATATCATAATAAAGAATGGTGAGAGTTTTCATCATCATAGTTAACAAGACTTAATATGGAAAATTATTCATTGAGACTTAAAGAATGTAATTTCATGGAAACTGAAAAGAATTTTCCTCAAGGAAAGCAATCTTTAAAATTATTTGTTTTTTATCTTAAAGTTCCTATAGTAATTGATATCTTAATATTGATAAATATTAGAATAATATCGGAAGTTGTTACAGGTCCAAAATCATTTAAATAACTTGCTACCCCGTGGAGCCCTGGGTCTAGGCTTTTAATTTTTCATTTAGAATGGGGGGATTTTAAGGATCAATATGAAGATCTGTTGATAATATTATATTTAATTAGAGTAATCAAAAACCATGCT
Organism: Tokudaia tokunoshimensis; assembly: GCA_036184795.1. NCBI lineage: Eukaryota > Metazoa > Chordata > Mammalia > Rodentia > Muridae > Tokudaia > Tokudaia tokunoshimensis. Next base: position 92,355,535 of record BTHU01000003.1, on the reverse strand, counting down.
CAGAGCATGACACCTGCCAGGGAGTGCTTCAAAAAGATAGTAAGCAGCATGCATTAGAACCTCTCCTGCTTGTCCATGAGCACTAATCTAGCGGAAGTCCCACATGGGGCTGCTAGTCAGCTATTTTATTGACTTTGATCTGGTTTGGGGGGCAGTTTATTTTCCCACAATGCCATTGATCAATGATTTCCTTTCAGCAGTGATGTAATTAAAGGGCTTTAGTCGGCTTCTGCTGTGTTGCCTTGAAATGTATTATTCTGGAGATTTAAAGGAGATCGATAGGGTGCAGTGGCCCGGTGTTTAGACTGGAGTAGGAGGGCCCTACTGAGAGTAGCAGCACGGAGAAACAAGGCTTCAGGACACAAACAAGATGCTTACCTGGGACCTTGAACTGACCTGCTTACAGCAGACCCTGGAACCAGTAGAATTGCGTGCCTATTTTAATCACAGACGCAAACTACTTTGTCCTTTGTTATTGATTTTTTTACAGTTTGTTTTAAAGCAATTGAAATCAAATATTCCTGTTGTCAAAGTAAAAATTTAAATTTAAATATATTTACCAGAAATGAAGATTCCAAATGTCTCCATCATGAAACAGACTAAAACATAGTTAAGTTTAAGAACATAGAAAAAGAGTCATTAGATTTTTTTAATTCTTTTGCCTTGTTCTGTCTCTAACTTGGTACAGATATAGTTTTCATATGTTTAAATTCATATATAGCAACTGTATTTCAAAACATTCACATTTCACTAATTAAGAGCATTGTTTAATAAATTAGCAAAATCAATTCAGAAGGTTAAAAGAATAATTTTTAGACTGTGTAGCCCAAGCTTAGTGAGGTTTAATGAAATAAAAATAAGTTAAAGATAAAGGAGTCAGACTTAAGTTTCCTAAGTGGTTTTCTGTGTCGCTTCATTAACAAAAGTCCTGAAAACAAAAGGAAAATTGCAGACAAAGCCAGCTCCTAACATTGGGAATCCTGCCTGCATTTCCTAAGGAGGCCATGGGTTTATTTGCATATTTTAGAATATAAGGAATCCTGCTTAATCCTCTTATACTTTTCTGCTTCCTACAGATTTTGTTGGAGCTCATTTTGAAAAATGTGTTAGTGAAAAGACTTCTAACTGCACAAGTGAGCTTAGTCTTGAATTCTAATCCTCTTTTGGCTTTTTATTGCTTTTATGATTTTTACAAATCATAGGCAATCAAAACCTCTCTGGGTATCAGCTTTCTTATCTGTAAAACGGGTGCTAGTTTTAGAGAGGCTAGGATTGGTCCAGAAAGGATGTGCAGTATGTCATGGCACTTTGTCTAAGCAGCATTCCAGTAGGCCCGCTTTGGCAGAGACTGCTGCTCTCTACAATGGCGTCAATGCTATGATCAGCTGGTCAGTTGTGCTAGTCTTAAAACTTATTTTCATAACCTTATGATTGGTTTGTTAGTTGTTAGGGAGTTCTCGGCATCAAAAGCATATAGAAAACAGCAACTATACTTAGGGATCAAAGAGGAAACAAATACAGTTTATCACTTTTCTAAATATAGTCAACCCTACAATTTAAGCTTCAGATAAAGATGACACGTTATCTAGCCAAGAACAGAAATGATAATGTACTTCATGTGATCCAATTATTTACTATCCCTATAAATGATAATTTACAAATCAGATATCCAATAAACTTTAGAATGAATTAATTTTTCATAGCTTCTTTTAAGAAGAATAACAACTAGAAAATAAATGTTACATGCAAGAATGAGGAACTGGAGGAACAATAAAAGGCACAATCCTTCTATGTGAATTTACAAACCATAAAGAAAAGAAAAGTCATAAAATATAAGACATAATAAATATGGTCATAAATAAAAATATGGATAAAAATTGACTGAGGTACAGAAGAAGGAAGGATATTGGGAATGTTGTATGTGTGGTTTTAATTTATGTATCTACTTAATTCTTTCTTCCATTGCATTTAACTTTCTCTAATACTACATTGTAGGCCCTGTTGGTGAGCTTCCATCAGGCTTTCCTTAAAAGTATGTCCCATAAGGGCAGGGATTGTGCCTATTTCTTTTATAGCATATCACCATCCCAGAAGGAGAACTTGAACATCCTCATCTCAGAAAAGTAATTTGCACATCAAAGCTCATCAAAGATTGTGGACTCTTGAGAGCTACTGTCTTATCTACAAAGACTAAAAAAATTATATGAATTATGCTTTAGAATGTGAACTTTAGAAGCAGAGATTAACAATAAATTGTCCTGTAACTTACAAGAAGAAAAACATATGACTGAGCCCAATGGAGAAGCTAGAGAAAGGACCCAAGGAGCTAAAGGGGTTTGCAGCCCCATAGGAGGAACAACGATATGAACCAACCAGTACCCCAGAGCTCCCAGGGACTAAACCATCAACCAAAGAGTACACATGGAGGGACTCTGCATAGGCAGCAGAGGATGGTCTTGTTAGACACCAAAGGGAGTAGAGGTCCTTGGTCCTGAGAATGCTCGATGCCCCAGGATAGGGGACCAGGACAGGGAAGCTGCAGTGGGTAGGTTGGTGAGCAGGGGGAGGGGAGATGGGATAGGGTGTTTTCAGAGGGGAAACCAGAAAAGGAGATAACATTTGAAATGTAAATAAAGAAAATATCTAATAAAAAAAGAGAGAGAAAGAAAGACAGGAGGGTATTGAAATTGCACCTGTAACACCGACCCTTGGGAGACTGAGAAGCATTATGAGTATGAGGCCAGCCTGAGACATATACAGGAATGCTGCTTCAGAACTATAAAAGTAGGGCTAACAAGAAGGTAAAGTGCTTGCCACAAAGCTCCAGGATACATGTAGTAGAAGAAGAGAAATATCTCCCTCAAGTTGTCGTGAGACTGCTTCTATATGCCTTGACTTACACACACACACACACACACACACACACACACACACACACAAGTTAAAAACAAAGTCCTAAAAAATTTCATTTATGACTTTGCTAGTACATAGGTTATGAAAGTGATCAAATGTTGGGGAAGTTACCCATCCAGATGGTGATATCACCAAGAAAGAGAAAACGTTATAACAAACAAGGCTAAAGAAAGAAAGCCCATCCTGAGTTTGGTTTTTACCTAAAGATATGAATTTTACGTAATTTTTATGAATTAAATTTATTATATTTTCAACACATAAAGTCCTCTCCATATAAACATTATCATATGGCTATTGTTTGTGCCCATGAACACTACTATGGAGTATCAGTTCACTACTAGCTTCTTCTCAGTCTCCTCATTTTCTATGTGCTCATAATAGTTTATTACATACTGGTTCTGTTCCGTCCCCCACCTTCTCTATGGAGTTTCTTACCCATTTTCCCAGAATATCAAATCTCATCTATATGCAACTACTTTACAATTCCAACCCATTCCCCTTTTTCAGCTGCATACTTGTACAGTAACTTCTGGTTATGTGTATTTAAATGTCACACAGGTAGACTTGCTCTGAATTTATCTATTTGCATTCTCAGTCCTTTCTTTCTTCCTTGATGATATATTTTCAGTTGCTTAAGTAACATTTTTGTAAGTTCAGTACAGAAAGGATTCATTCTATCACTATGGTGTGTAGATTCTACCTTCAAAAATAAATTTGAATATTTCTAGTAGCTCAGTTATCACTCTCTTTATCTTTTGGGTACAATTTGGGTATGAAGTGTTGTCACCCAAAGGTTTTGAAGGTATTGAAGGTTTAGTCTTTAACTAGTAGATCTGATTATGGGAGCTGTGACTTCAATGGATTGCTCCACTGATGGATTTATATTTGGCGTCATTAAGGTATAGAAGGTATGGCCTGACTGAAGGAAACAGCTCGCTGTGCCTTGGAAGGGTATTTTTTCCTCATATCTTTCTTGTTTAGCACTTGCCTCCTGACTACCATTAAGTAACAAGTTTTCCATCTGTATGCACTCAGGACCAGAACAATTGATACAACTGAATAGAGACTGAAATCTCTGTAACCATGAGCTAAAATAAGCCTTTTCTTCTTTCAAGTCATTATATTAGATATTTTGTCATAGCAACAAGTTTGACTAACATAGAAAGCCATCATCATTTCTTGAAATAGCTTTTCATGTCACTTGTTGAGGCTTGTTTCTAAAGAACCATTCTTTAACATAGCATCTAAAATGTTCTTTTTAAAATGATGTTCAGTTATGTTTATTTGTCAGTGTTTGTAGGTATGCCACATGTGTGCAGGTATTCACAGAGGCCAGAAGACAACATCAGGTTCCCTGAGCTGGAAGTACAGGCAGGTAGGCATGAACCACTTGACATGGGTAATAAGAATGCAGGTTATCTGGAAGAATATCAAGAGGTTTTAACCTCCTTTTAACCTTCTCCAAAATATTTTCCCAGTGGCTTCTATCTGCCTCTAGGATTCTTAATACTATTTCAAGTACTCGATGATTTGTTCAGATCTACCCTTCTAGCTACACTATGGACTACTCTTTATTACTCTGGACAGAGTGGTAGATCCTTAAAAACAGTGCTAGGACGCTATGACAGGAAGATAGGAAGGAGTTCGCAATGAGCTTGGATTCTTTAGCAAGTTCTAGAGTAGCCTTGGCTATAGCAATGAGACTCTGCCTCAGGGAACCAAACCAAAATAAGACATGACAGTAGCCACTGTGGCACTTGCTTTTATTTCTTCGGCATCTACCTGAAATTCTTGCCCCCTCCCTCTACTTTAATTAATTAATTAATTAATTAATTAATTGATTGATTTAGTAATTCTCATTGCATCAGATCAAATTGTATATTTCAGTAAAGACTTCTTGACAGGTAATACCAGATTATAGCTGTTTCTCTGGAAGTGTTAAGAACTTTGCCTTCATAGCACTCGCGGCAGGTATTTAATTTGATTACTTTTATGCTTATGTAACCTTTTCCTCCCAATAGTTTATTGAATCTGACTGTCTCTCTTTTATATATCATGTTCTTCATATCTAGCTTAGTTTCTATCTTATAGAAGGTATTTGGTAAATATTTATCTATCATCTATCTCTGTAAAAATGATTCAATTCTTTTCTAGTTACTCAACATTTTGTAGTTCTCAGGAGTTTTGTCTCATTATAAATACTAACTATAATTTCTATAAACTATATAAATAAATATACAATATCAGCAAATAACTATGAAATATAAGTTTAGTTTGCACCTTCTAGATCAAGAGATACTACTTTGCCAGCGTGCTGGAAGTCCCACCTCCTTTGTAACTTCTTTCATTCCTGTTCTATTGGTTTTGTCATTGTTTTATCTGCAGGATAAAACAGGATCTGCAGAATAGGAATTTCTCAGTAAGGCAGCTAAGCTTTGACTGCTTTAAACAGAGGTACTAAACTTCGTTTCTGGGTGTTCTTAGCCTACATTTATTTGTATAAACCCATCGTGTTATTTTGTGTGTATATATAGTTCATTGAATGAACATCCTGTAATTTTTTTAAAAAAATGTCTCTTGTTAATGGAATTTCTGGGTTATCTTAAGTCAATAGCTAATATAAGCACAACTTCTCAGAACATTCCTGTAGATGTTTGTGTCCTAATACATTTGTGTATGATTTTCTCTGACTTATTGAGTTGCCTTGCTATGTTGTGGATTATGAATAATCCTAAATCTACTAAACGATGCTACATTTTTCTAAAATGTATTATTTTTATCATATTTTTATTTTTTTAAACAATTTTAAAATTTAAATATATTTTGATCATATTCTTCTTTTCCTCTAAGTTCTTCCAGATCCTCTCCTGCTCCAAACCCACTGAACTAAAGTTCTTTCTCAAAACTGAACAAAAACCCATGCAACCCCCCCACCCCAAATAAAGAGTAAATAAAAGCACACAGTAAACACTGTAGAGCCCGTTGTGTGTTGGCCAAGTGCTGCGGAGCATGAGGCGTGGCCTGGCACGGTTGGTACCCAGTGTCCCTCTCCCAGCAGACTAAGTGCTCAGGTGGTCACCTTTACCCTAGTGCCTAGATTTTCTTTCTTTCATTCATTGTTTTAAACAATATAACAAATTGATAAGATAAATCAAAAACTATCACATTGAAGTTGGAAAAAACAAACCAATAGGAAAGAAACAAAAAGAGCCCAAGAGAAGGCACAAGAAACAGTGACCCACTTTCTCGCACACTCAGGAAGCCCATAAACTGGAAGCCATGATAAATATGTAGAGGATCTGGTGCAGATCTGCAGTCCCTGTGGACGTTTCTTCAGTCTCTGTGAGTTCATAGGAGCTGTGGCCATGTTGATTTAGAGGGCCCTGTTTCTTGGTATCCTCCCTGTCCTGTGGCTCTTACATTCTTTCCGTCTCCTCTTCCATGGCTTTCCCTGGGCTCTGAGGGCAAGGATTGGATGGGGGCATCCCTTTTAGGGCTGAATGTTCCAAAGTTTCCTACTTGCTTTATAATGTCTAGCTCTAGATCTCTGTATTTGTTTCTATCTGCTCCTACAGAAAGCTTCTCTGATTGATGAACAAGGGACTAGTCTATAGGTATAGTAGAATATTAGGACTCATTTTATCCCTACATCTTTTTCATTGTTAAGACCAGTATTATTTGGTTTTACCATAGGTTCCTGGGCTTTTTAGTTTCAGGTCTTTAGTCACCTAAGCAGTGTTAGCTATAGGTTCCACCTTATAGAGTGACCCTAAAGACAAATCAGTTATTGTTTGGTTACTCCCATACCACCATTGCCTTAGCAGATCTTGCAGGCAATATACCATTATAGACAAAGGATTTGGGGCTGGCTTGGTATTTTACATTTCACTTCTGCAACTAAGCAGAGTATGTTCCTGTACCAAAGATACTATAGCATAGGAGTGAAGGTTCTATGTAGCCACTGACTCAACATCTTTATGTTCAATAAGTTGTGTAGGTGTTGCCTTCAATAGTGGGGCTTTGCTGTTAGTTTGGAGAAAGCAACCTATAGTCTGGGCAACAGCCTGAGATTCCCCATGGGGCCCCTTTGGCCAACAACTCAATTAGATATAGTCCAATCTTTGTAGTAGAAGCTACATTTGGTGACAAGAGATAGCCAACTGGGACTATCTCGCTTATTGTATTTTTATTTCATTTAGATTACCTTCATATATGTGTATATTTTAGGAAATTTTACTGTATTAGGTTTCTATACTATCACCCAAATGCCTCTCAATTTCAGCTACCTCTCCCTGTATTGCCTCCCTAACGTGCTTAAGTGGTTATCCCATTCTCTGTTGCCTCCATTTTTTCCTATTCATCCTAAGTTGTTGTTGGTATTGTTATATGCTTACATGAAATGTTTTTTGTAAATTATGATCAATAAATATTTATGCATGTCTGAATATTACTCTTCAGAAAACCATCATCTTCCTCATTCCCCAGTTTCAAGATACACTTCTGTTTTAGTTTTGGTTAATGTGATCAAAACACTGACCAAAACCAGGTTGGTGAAAGAAGGAATTTGTCTTTCAAGTTAGTCCATCATGAAGGGAAACTAAGGTGAAAACTTAGACAGGATCCTGAAGGGGAACACCAATTACTACTGTACTGCTAAATAAAATGCAATAAAATGACTCCTAGTGACATATATTGCTATGCTCATAGATGATGGCATTGTTCACTCCTCAACAGAGGATATAGACCTGTAGTATATAAAAACTCACACATATAATATGTATATTGACTATAATCTTCTTCTTGTTTCCAAAGATATGACCCATTGCCACTCTGTTGATTTGAAAGTGTCTGTTCTTGTTTAAGGGATTTCTACTTTATGCAGGAATTGTTACCTTTTCTTGTACATTAACCAATCATGGAAGTTTGATGTAGAAATCAAAAGCTACTTACCTCTATATGAAAAGATACTCAAATTTCTTCGTTTTTTTCTTATTTCCTGCACACATTTATTTTCTTTTTTTTTTTTGTTTTTAGATTTTTTTTTATTTTCTAAGTTTTTTTATTTACATTCTAAATCATTTCCCTTTTCCCATTTCCTCCCTCCCCGAAAGTCCCATAAGCCCCCTTCCCTCCCTCTCTTCCCCATTCAACCCCCCTCTCTCTTCTCTGTCCTAGCATTCCCCTACATCCAGTCTTTCCAGGACCAGGGGTCTCTCCTTCCATCTTCTTAGAAATCTATTGATATGCGAATTGTGTCTAGGGTATTCCGAGATTCTGGGTTAATATCCCCTTATCAGTGACTGCATACCATGTGTGTTCTTTTATGATTGGGTTACCTCACTAAGGATGATATTTTCCAGTTCTGATCATTTGCCTAGGAATTTCATTAATTCATTGTTTTTAATTGCAGAATAGTATTCCATTGTATAAATATACCACGTCTTCTGAATCCATTCCTCCGTTGAGGGACATCTGGGTTCTTTCCAGCTTCTGGCTATTAAAAATAAGGCTGCTATGAACATAGTGGAGCGTGCGTGTGTCCTTATTGCATGCAGGGGAAGCCTCTGGGTATATGACCAGCAGTGGTATAGCAGGATCCTCCAGGAGTGTCAAGCCCAGTTTTCTGAGGAACCTCCAGACAGCTTTCTAGAGTGGTTTTACAAGCTTACAATCCCACCAGCAGTGGAGGAGTGTTCCTCTTTCTACCATTCCTCTCCAACAACTGTTGTCTCCTGTGTTTTTGATCTTAGCCATTCTGACTGGTGTGAGATGGAATCTCAGGGTTTTTTTGATTTGCATTTCCCTAATGACTAAGAATGTTGAACATCTCTTTAGGTGCTTCTCAGCCATTAGATATTCTTCGGGTGAGAACTCTTTGTTTAGCTCTGTACCCCATTTTTTAATAGGGTTATTTGGCTTTCTGGAGTCTAACTTCTTGAGTTCTTTGTATAAATTGGATATTAACCCTCTGTGGGATATAGGGTTGGTAAAGATCTTTTCCCAGTTTGTTGGTTGCCGCTTTGTCCTTTTGACAGTATCCTTTGCCTTACAGAAACTTTGTAATTTAATGAGGTCCCATTTGTCAATTCTTGATCTTAGAGCATAAGGTATTGGAGTTCTGTTCAGGAAATTCTCCCCTGTGCCTATATGTTCAAGGTTCTTCCATAGATTCCTTTCTATTAGTTTCAGTGTGTCTGGTTTTATGTGGAGGTCCTTGATCCACTTGGAATTGAGCTTAGTGCAAGGAGATAAGAATGGATCAATTTGCATTCTTCTGCATGTTGACCTCCAGTTGAACCAGCACCATTTGGTGTAAAGGCTGTCTTTTTTCCACTGGATGGTTTTAGGTCCTTTGTCAAAGATCAAGTGACCATAGGAGTGTGGATTCATTTCTGGGTCTTCAATTCTGTTCCATTGATCTACATGCCTGTCACTGTACCAATACCATGCAGTTTTTAACACTATTGCTCTGTAGTACAACTTGAGGTCCACAATACTGATTCCCGCTAAAGTTCTTTTACTCTTGAGAATAGTTTTAGCTATCCTGGGTTTTCTCTTATTCCAGATGAATTTTTGAATTGCTCTTTCTAACTCTATGAAGAATTGCATTGGGATTTTAATGGGGATAGCATTGAATCTGTATATTGCTTTTGACAAGATGGTCATTTTTACTATATTAATTCTGCCAGTCCATGAGCTTAGAAGATTTTTCCATCTTCTGAGGTCTTCTTCAATTTCTTTCTTCAGAGACTTGAAGTTCTCATCAAACAGATCTTTCACTTGTTTGGTTAGAGTCACACCAAGATACTTTATATTGTTTGTGGCTATCATGAAGGGTATCATTTCTCTTACTTCTTTCTCAGCCTGCTTATCCTTTGAGTATAGGAAGGCTTCTGACTTGCTTGAGTTGATTTTATATCCAGCCACGTTGCTGAAGTTGTTTATCAGCTGTAGGAGTTCTCTGGTGGAGTTCTTTGGGTCGCTTAAGTATACTATCATATAGCCTGCAAATAGTGATAGTTTGACTTCTTCCTTTCCAATTTGTATCCAGTTGACCTCCTTTTCTTGTCTAATTGCTCTAGGTAGAACTTCAAGTACTATATTGAAAAGATATGGAGAGAGAGGGCAGCCTTGTCTAGTCCCTGATTTTAGTGGGATTGCTTCAAGTTTCTCTGCATTTAGATTGATGTTGGCTACCGGTTTGCTGTAAATTGCTTTTACTATATTTAGATATGGGCCTCGAATTCCTGATCTTTCCAAGACCTTTAACATGAAAGGATGCTGAATTTTGCCAAATGCTTTCTCTGCATCTAATGAAATGACCATGTGTTTTTTTTTCTTTGAGATTGTTTATGTAGTGGATTACATTGATGGACTTCCTTATATTGAACCATCCCTGCATCCCTGGGATGAAGCCTACTTGATCGTGGTGAATGATCATTTTGATGTGTTCTTGGATTCGGTTGGCAAGAATTTTATTGAGTATTTTTGCATCGATATTCATAAGAGAGATTGCCCTGAGATTCTCTTTCTTTGTCGGATCTTTGTGTGATTTTGGTATTAGAGTAATTGTGACTTCATAGAACCAGTTGGGTAGTGTTCCTTCTGTTTCTATTTTGTGGAATAGTTTGAAGAGTATTGGTGTTAGGTCTTCTTTGAAGGTCTGATAGAATTCTGCACTAAAACCGTCTGGACTATGCTTTTTTTTGGTTGGAAGACTTCCAATGACCTCTTCTATTTCTTCAGGGGTTATAGGACGGTTTAGATGGTCTATTTGATCCTGATTTAATTTTGGTATTTGGTATCTGTCTAGGAAATTGTCCATTTCCTCCAGATTTTCTAGTTGTGTTGAATAAAGGCTTTTGTAGTAGGATCTGATGATTTTTTGAATTTCCTCAGTTTCTGTTGTTATCTCTCCCTTTTCGTTTCTGATTTTGTTAATTTGGATACTGTCTCTGTGCCCTCTGGCTAGTCTGGCTAAGGCCTTATCTATCTTGTTGATTTTCTCAAATAACCAACTCCTAGTTTTGTTGATTCTTTGTATGGTTTTATTTGTTTCTACTTGATCGATTTCAGCCCTGAGTTTGATGATTTCCTGCCTTCTACTCCTCTTGGGTGTATTTGCTTCTTTCTGTTCCAGGGCTTTCAGGTGTGCCATTAAGCTGCTAGTGTATGCTCTCTCCTGTTTCTTTTTGGTGACACTCAGGGCTATGAATTTTTCTCTCAGCACCGTTTTCATTGTGTCCCATAAATTAGGGTTTGTGGTACCTTCATTTTCATTAAATTTTAAAAAGTCTTTGATTTCTTTCTTTATTTCCTCCTTGACCAAGTTATCATTGAGTAGAGCATTGTTCAACTTCCATGTGTATGTGGGCTTTCTGTTGTTTTTGTTGCCATTGAAGACCACCCTTATTCCATAGTGATCTGATAGGAGGCATGGGATTAGTTCGATCTTCTTATATCTGTTGAGGTCTGATTTGTGACCAATTATATGGTCAATTTTGGAGAAGGTACTATGAGGAGCTGAGAAGAAGGTGTATTCTTTTGCTTTAGGATAAAATGTTCTATATATATCTGTTAGTTCCATTTGGTCCAAGGCTTCAATTAGATTCACTGTGTCCCTGTTTAGTTTCTGCTTTCCTGAACGATCCATTTCAGAGAGTGGGGTGTTGAAGTCACCCATTATTATTGTGTGAGGTGCGATGTGTGCTTTGAGCTTTAGTAAAGTTTCTTTTATGAATGAGGGTGCCCTTGCATTTGGAGCATAGATATTCAGAACTGAGAGTTCTTCTTGGTGGTTTTTTCCTTTGATCAGTATGTAGTGTCCTTCTGTGTCTTTTTTAATATCTTTAGGTTGAAAGTCAATATTATCTGATATTAGGATGGCTACTCCAGCTCGTTTCCTGGGACCATTTGCTTGTAAAATTGTTTTCCAGCCTTTTACTCTGAGGTAGTGTTTGTCTTTGACACTGAAGTGAATTTCCTGCACACAGCAAAATGCTGGGTCCTGTTTACGTATCCAGTCTGTTAGTCTGTCTTTTTATTGGGGAATTGAGACCATTGATATTAAGAGAGATTAAGAAATAGTGATTATTGCCACCTGCTATTCTTGACGCTACCTTTATGTTTGACTGGTTATCTACTTTTGGGTTTGATGCAAGAAGGTTACTATCTTGTTTTTTCCAGGGTGTAGTTTCTCTCCTTGTATTGGCGGTTTCCACCTATTATCCTTTGTAGGGCTGGGTTTGTGGAAAGATATTGTGTAAATTTGGTTTTATCATTGAATATCTTGGTCTCTTCATCTATGGTGATTGAGAGTTTTGCTGGGTATAGTAGTCTGGGCTGGCATTTGTGTTCTCTTAGAGTCTGCATGAGATCTGCCCATGATCTTCTGGCTTTCATAGTCTCTAGTGAGAAATCTGATGTGATTTGGATAGGTCTTCCTTTATATGTTACTTGGCCTTTTTCTCTTACTGCTTTTAGTATTCTTTCTTTGTTTAGTACATTAGTGTTTTGATTATTATGTGATGGGAGGTATTTCTGTTCAGGTCCAGTCTGTTTGGAGTTCTGTCGGCTTCTTGTATGTTCATCAGCATCTCTCTGTTTAAGTTAGGGAAGTTTTCCTCTATAATTTTGTTGAAGATATCTTCACTCTCATCTATACCTATAATCCTTAGGTTTGGTCTTCTCATTGTGTCCTGTATTTCCTGGATGTTTTGAGTTACACATTTTTTGCATTTTGCATTTTCTTTGACTGTTGAGTCGATGTTTTCTATGGTATCTTCAGCACCTGAGATTCTTTCTTCCATCTCTTTTATTCTATTGTTGATGACATCTATGACTCCTGATTTCTTCCCAAGGTTTTCTATCTCCAAAGTTGTCTCCCTTTGTGATTTCTTAGTTGTTTCTACTTCCTTTTCTACATCCTGGATGGATTTGCTCAGATCCTTCACTTGTTTATTTGTATTTTCCTGTATTTCTTTAAGATATTTTTCCATTTCCTTTTTCAGGATTTCTGCCTGTTGACCCAAGTTCTCCTGTATTTCTCTAAGCGATTTTTGTGTTTCCTCCTCATGGGTTTCCATCTATTGATCCATATTCTCCTGCATTTCTTTAAGTGATTCTTGTGCTTCCTTTGTAAGGGCATCTACCCATTGATTAATTTCTTTAAGCGATTTTTGTGTTGCCTCCCTATGGGCCTCCATCAGTTGACCCATATTTTCCTGCATTTCTCTAAGCGATTTTTGTGTTTCCTTTGTAAGGGCTTCTACCAGTTGATTCATGTTCTTCTGTATTTCTTTATGAGATTTATTTGTGTCCTTCTTGAAATCCTCTAATAGCATCATGAGAAGTGATTTTAAATCCAGATCTTGCCTTTCGGGTGTGGTGGTGTATCCAGGACTTGCTGCTGTTGGAGAGTTGGGTTCAGATGGTGCCATATTGCCTTGATTTCTTTTAGTAATGTTTCTGCGTTTTCCTTTTGACATCTAGTTACCTATGGTGTTAGTTGGTCCTGCTGTCACTGGCTGTTGGTTGTACCTCCTGTGAGCCTGCAAGGCTATTTCTGCCCCCACCCCACCCCTGGATTACCGGGATTCCCCTGGCACTGATTGCTGGGGTCTGCCCTGTTCCTGAGTGACTTTGGAGCCCTGATGTGCCTTGCCCCAAGTGATGTTGTATTGGGGAATCCCTGCACATCCAAAGGCTCAGTGTAGTCGATCCCTGGAGCAGAGGTCGCCAAGGGGAGGCTGGTGAGCTCTCTCCCAGTGTGGGTCCCTCTGCAGGGCAGATGTCCCACAGCAGAGCCTGCTCGTAGGTGACCGTAGAACTGCCCAGCTCTTGGGAGCATGGAGCACACAAGCTTGCTGAGACTCAAGCGATATTATGCTTGATTGTCCCTGTGTCTGGAGTTCCCAGTTGCCCTGTGGCTGGAGCAAAGATGGCGGAGTGCACTCTGCACTCTCTTGGTGCAGATCACTCTGCAGGGGAGATGGCCCACAGCAGACCTGGTGCCCAGATGACCGCAGACCTGCCCTGCTCTTGGGTGCAAATGGAAGCCCAACAGTCTGTGTCCCATGTGATGTTATATTGGGGAGTCCTTGGGTACCTGGATGCTCAGTGCAGTCGATCCCTGGAGCAGAGGTAGCCAAGGAGAGGCTAATGCTCTCCCTCCCTGTGCCAATACTCAAATTTCTAAAGGAACAGTCTGGTGAGTGGAAAAATTTATTGCAATTTCTGATAAACTTGTTTTTTTTCACTATGTAAAGATACCAAACAAGTGCACATGAGTGATAAGGTTATTTGAAGGAAGGAATGGTCGACAAACTTAAACTTTGTTGGAGGACTTTCTGTGTCTCAGGGAGGAGACATCTCATGTGCTTTAGCTTGCTTGATCCTCTAATCAAAACTATAGGGAAAAAATTAATAGCTAGTTCTTGCTGTTCATATAAATTTACTAATAATTTTCTCTTATCATTTTTCTCCTTTAAATCACTTAGAAGACTGTATAGCAAAGTAATAAAATGGTGTGTGTTTATTTGTAAATCAAAAAGGGGAAAAGCGTAAGTAGAAATAATAGTTCAACATTAAAATAAAAAGGCATATACATATCCAAAGATCCTCTTCTATTGAATTGCCTCTTGTTACGAATTTTCTGACAACCAAAGCTAAAACTGGATCAGACTTGAAGTTTCAGAAAGAGCTTTTCTCCATAAGGATCGCCTGTGGTGTTATGTGTAGGATTTCTTACAAAGCAAGCATGGGAAAGTTCCAGATGTATGGGAGTAGTAGTACCTTTTATTACCACTACCACCTTGTGGACAGTGTGTAAGTCTCTACAAGGTAATGTGTGTTTCATAGATATCTTAACATCTATCAATAAAAGCCAAGGATATGAGTATATAATCTACACTTTAATTTGTAGTCTTATTTGGAAAATGATACACATAGATAACACCTTGGTGGGTTCACTTAACTCAAATTAAAATTGATGTGTCAGGAAGAAGGATGCGTGACTGCCTCTCTCTGAGCCAGGCTCATGTGATAGTAGAACTCATTTTGGTCCTCTTTGCTTACAGTGACTTTTGGAAAGTTATATGATGTGATTGCTTGGGAGTGGATATTTAACTCATAAAATTAAAGTTTTAAATGTCGTAGGCGAACATTTCTAGAAATTTTAAAAGCCTATTGATTACTATCTCCTGGATACATGTACAGGAAGTTAGGCCAAGAGGGGGCACTTCAAAGCCTTAGATTTTCCTCCAGAATAATGTCTACCTCAGAATAAGAATATACTAACAAAACAGGTTCCAAGGTATGAAGTGCTATTTTTCTGTCATCAAAAATAAAAGCTTCCACTCAGTTGTAAATCATGTTCTTAGTAAAAGATTTATTTTTATCTTATTCTATAAAAGTGATCTCTAGTATGTGGGTTCATACTATGGCTTACTTTACCTTTCAGGAAAAAAAAAAACACATCAGTTTTCTTCAAATTATGCTTTAAGATATTACTTTATCTCAATGAATAAGAAGTTTGAGATTTGCGCATCAAGAGATGAAATAAAATTGTGTATGTCAAACAAAATCTATCTTTTTTGAAGGCAGGGCATTCTGGGGAATAAAGCTCAAAGCCTAGAATTTCCTGGAAAGTATTCTACCAATGAGCTTCATCCCCAGTCTGGTGCCATTGTACTGTTTTAAATGGCAAGTAAAAATAAGGCCTTCTTTGAAAGTTTTAAAAGTTTAAGAGAGTGCTTTTAAGAGAAGCTTTTAAAGTTTTATTAGCAAAGAGTTGTAGCTAGAATGTAAAATGTCCCCAGGAGGCTAGTATTTCTAAACACTTGATCTTTTGTTGGTGGTACTGTTCGGGAAGACTGAGGAACTTTTAGGAGATGGCATCATATTGGTGATGTGAGTCTCTAGGGAAGGGTATTGAGGTTTAAGAACTTGTACCTGCTTCCTTCTGACTGTTTCCTGGCAGTGGAGGCAGTGAGTCAGGCCAGCCTCTCACTTCTGCTACTATGCCCCTCCTCACTACAAAGTATGCATGACTTCCAACTGTAAGCCAGAAATTCCCTTCCTTCATAAATGCCTCTTGTCATGGACTTTGTTGAAGCAGCAAGAAAACTAACTAATAGCACTACCTGTGTAATGCCAGCCTTCCATTAAGTATGGAGTAGCTTTGGAACATTTTCATGAATACCAAAACACAGTTGAACTTTATTTACTATATTTTATGAAATTTTCAAGCAGTTGTTAAAATTTAAGTATGAATAATATAAATGCAACAATTAATGAGTCATATTTAGATTTTTACAAAGATTTCTCATTAGCATGAGATGCAGAGATCTTACTAATCCTTAAATAGTAAACATTAGTGGAAATAAGCAAATAACTTTCTTTCCTAATATGGGTAATAATTTCTTTATAACTAAAATCTTGAGTATTTTTTCAGTTGTTTTTATTTTTATGGTAGTGTTGGTCATTGTCTTGGAGGCAGTATATATTTTAGAAGACATGAGAGTGTCCTAAGTAGGATATATCCAAGTTGGGTCATCTAAGTAAGTAGTGACTATTTGAAGAATAAGGAGACAAATTTGATTGTAATACTTATGTCATGCAAAGATTTAGAATGTCTAGCTCTAAGAAATGATAAATTAGCCAGTAAGAGTCTGTGATGACCTAAGGAATGGATGATTTTTAATCTACAGTATCTGAAGATTCTTTTCCAAGAGATGGTTTAGAGGGTAAAAGTACCTTCCCAGATTAATACAGTCTCATTTTTTTCTAAAGTGTCTCTGCCATTAATTGACTGCCTCTCTTTGCACAAGTCACTTAATCTGTATCACCCTTGAAATGAAGAGATCACTAGGTTATCTCTAAAATCTTTTTTTGAATCTTGAGAGCATGCTTGAATCTGGTGTCAGTATAATTCTTAAAATATTTGAAATATATACAACTTTCTTTAAAGTTATAACATGTATAAATTAATACTTTTTCTAGTATCTGAAACTGTTACAAAATATATTTTGTATGTCCTCAATACAAACTATATTTTATAAATGTGATTAGCTCATTTTTTCTTGATTGCTTGTTTGTAAGTATCTGTTATATATTGGGAGAGTTTCAAGATGCCCACCCATGTGGAACTTAGTTTTGGATGTGAAAAGTAAATAGGAGATAGTTATCTGTACAATTACGAGTTTAATAACAATGAGGGCAACTATGAAGCAGTTAGCTTAATGAAAAGAGCATTTTCTTTTCCTCTATTCAACAAACTAAGTCTGGTTTTCCTTGGGATATTAGAAATATGCAACACTTTCAATATTAGAGTTCAGGAAGTCACAGACAAACTGACAAGTTGCAGACATTGGATCCTTTTTAAAATGAGGAAAGCTACTGTGGATTAGTCTCTGGCCTAGAGGACTGATGCTGAGCCTGGAGGAACAGACCTGCGGTCTCAGCTGTGCGGGAGCCTATGGTAAGAGAAGCACAAGTTCGAGAACAGCCATGAGACCTCAGAGAGATTCAGTCTCACATGAAATGTTGATTTCTAAAAAGTTAGAAATAGACTTCAGCCGGGCGGTGGTGGTGCACGCCTTTAATCCTAGCACTTGGGAAGCAGAGGCAGGCAGATTTCTTAGTTCAAGGCCAGCCTGGTCTACAGACCGAGTTCCAGGACAGCCAGGGCTATACAGAGAAACCCTGTCTTGAAAAACCAAAAAAAAAAAAAAGAAAGAAATAGAATTCAGTGTAAAGTGCTTGCCTTGAATTTGTGAAAATTTTAAGATGGTAAAGCTAAAACTGTCAATATAGCTGATAAACATATGTCATGACCTTAGGTGTGAGCTGTGGCGTGATCAGAATCCATATGTTGAAAGTGCCTCTGCCTAAACAAGAATGGATTTGAGTGTAGTAACGGTCATGGCAGCAGTGATGTGTTAGTAAATAACTAGTGTTCAGAAAGTTACTACTGCACTGAAAGTGTGAGATTAGTGATAGAGGATCAGGAAAGTGGCAGTAAAGTTGGAGAAATGCAAATGTAAAATATCTTATATGTGAGAAAAGCAGTACTGATAGAATTCAGAATTAATGATTATAGGGAATGGGCGATACTGGAAATATAATAATTGATACCTAGAGAATTTTAGGTAGTAAAATATTCTTAAGCTATAAGATAGATATGTTTAAATGATTCAGAGGAGAAAGGAAGAAATAAAAAGTGATCTAACACACTGGGGTAAAAAAAATACATAAAGACTTGTAGTTCTGGGACTGAAAACTCCATGTTTTCTACAAAAATAACAGCATGGACCACAAGTGTCACAATTGGCAGATTATTTTTTATTTTATTTTTCTTAAAATAGACAAATTCAAACATTAAGTAAGTAGAGAAGCACCGCCATAACTTCAGGGTCAGCTGTGTCTGGACACTGTTAGATGGTTTTAGCACTCAGACGTCTCTACCTGGAGAATAGAGGCTTTCAGGATTGGGGTATTTTGTGCTCATGTTTAGTTTGTAGAGGTTGGCTTTATTTGATGTGCAGAGCATAAATCTGTTTTTTCAACAACTAACTTTAAAATTCTATATAAAATAAACTTTATTCAAGAAAAAAATATTGTAATACTCATCAGATGAGAATGTCTCTGGGTTCCCAGATTCCATACCCTGCCATAGCGATAAATGATGGCTCATAGAAGGACTCGCTACTTCCCTAACATGAGGAAAAACGGACTTTAAAACTTAGGATGTTGAGGGAATTGATCTTGTATCTGGAGTCTGAAGGACTAAAGGTAAAACTTGAAACTTGAAAACTTCAAGACAGAAATGTAAGAAACTTGTGTCTCTTTCTCTCTCTCTCTCTTTCTCTTTCTCTCTCTCTCTCTCTCTCTCTCTCTCTCTCTCTCTCTCTCTCTCTCTCTCTCTCTCTCTCTGTACACATGGGTGTAGTGCACACACACACAGGTCTTCTCACGCATATGCAGGCCAGAGTCGACTATGTCTTTCCCTGTCATTGTCCACAGCTTTTGAAGCAGGGTCTCTTACTGAGTCTGGGGTACACTGATTTGGCTGGACTGGCTGACCACCACACCCCAGAGATGCCACTGTCTCCACCTCCCAGCCCTGGAATTACAAGTATGCACCACCACATCAGCTTTTTCACATGGCTCAGATCCTCATGCACTTTATCCAACGTTACCTCCCCATTCCCATGTAAGATTTCTTAAATTAAGAAACATCACAAATTCTATAAAATAAAAATAAAAAACTCTGATAAGAAGCATGAAGAACACGATATGCCACATTCTGGGAGAAGCTAGTTTAATGTGTATGACTGACAAGTGGAAGAACATCAAGATATAAATCAGCCCTTCAAGTGTCACATGTCAAAAGAAAAAAATCATCCTACAAAACCGGGCCAAAAATAGAGGCAATTGTCGAGTACTGAGTGACCAGCACCTCTGAGAACTGGATGCTCACACGCAAACACATATAGTTACTGGCTGAAATTCCAGTAAGGTTAGACAAGCACAAGAATACAGGAAATATGTGCATTGTTTATATGAAACATCCATTTGAATGACACTACAATAGTCTCAATATTTTTAGTAAGTAGAAATGTTTCCTTAGTCCTTTTGAAAAAATAAAATAACCTAATGAGTTTTATGATATAGATGTCACTAGAGAGCAATTTGAGTTAAGTGAAAACAGTCAGAAGGTATATCAGAATCAATGGACAGTTAAATGGGTGTCAAGGAAGTGAGGCAACTCCTTGGATAACCTCCCAAGAAACCTTTGTTTAAAGAGGGGACTTGAAAAGGAATTAACGCAATTTATTCTTTATATGGACTCAGCATATCTAAACTATTAAAGACCAGACAGTTGATTCTGATTGGTTGAGTTTTTCCTGAATTTACATAAGGTGCACATAAAATGATCACTTCATTGGCATTGCTCTGCATTTATGTGATGGTAGCTCACTACCTATGCGGTTTAACTCTGCCCTACAAAAGCTCAGTAAGGTTCTGTGACTTTCACATGCCATTTGCTTGTGGAAAATAGGCTGCTCCTAAAGGATCATGCCTTAGCAGGAACTTAGATTCTCAGAAATAATAAGTAATGAATATGAAAAGGTAGGCTAAGCGAAATGTCACAATCTAGGTCAGAGATTCTGTCAGACTGTACTGAAAGGGAAATTAATGACAGCATGCACTATAGCTAAATGGGACAATTTTACATTGAGAAGGTATCTGTTTCCTCTAAATTAATCTGTTACTTTAATACAGACAGTTATTCAGAACCCAACAGGAATGGGTTGTATATTTATAAATGTGGTTTTGTCTGTGTTTATGTATAAGAAGACCTAACTAAAATAATATTAAAGTTTATCTACAAGAAAATTCTATGAATGTATAACTCCAAAAATGTAAATCATAAGAATGAGGTTAACTTGTCTCACAGCCAAGCACTAAAATGCATGTGTTACTGGTGCCAAAACCACCAATCAGATCAGTTAAACATAATAGTTCAGAAAGGAACCAAATTACATATAAAAACCTAGTATATAATAAAGGATTGTGATTTCTTACTATTTTTCTTACTCATATGTTTATTTCACATAAATTCATTTTTCCTGTATCTGCTTTTCTATTAGAATCATATTCCTAATTTATTACATAATTTTAATTAACATAATTTTTCAGCTACATAATATTTATCCAGAAACCATGCCATTAGTCACTTGCCTATTGTTGAATATTTATATTATTTTTCTATTAAAATAATGTTCACTGAATATCTTCATGCATATTTTTTCATTTTAAACTTATTTTTATTTGAAATAATGATATCACTATGAACTATTTTTGGTACTTGAGATATACTTTCATATTTCTCTCTGTAAACCTCTAGATAGGCAAAAGCATTTAACATCAGCTCTCATTTGGAATGTTATGTTTCAAACCTCCTCCCTCCCCACCAGAATGATCACATTGTTCTGCTTTCCTGTCAGAGAAGAGTCAAGCTTCCACTTTAAGTATTACATATAGATAAGCCTAATAAGCCTTTAGTGATCTTTAGCCTACTGATTCCCTGGAAATACACCATGTATACAAGTTGTAAGTAATAATATAAATTCATGTGATCAATAAGTAAATTCATAGAAAATAAACTAATTTCATCATCATTTTTAGTAAAAGAAACAGTGGATCTTCTGGGGCCAGACTGCCTGACTTTGCCTTCTGGCCATATCTAATAATTCTGAAGACTATAAGCAATTGTTAAACCTTTCTGTACCTCAGTTTCCTTACTTATAAAACAAGTGTAGAACTGCAGCAGACTGTTCTGAGCATGGAATGAAAGCACACATGTAAAGCATTATAAAGGACGTTTGACAAAGATCAGAGGGTCAGTATTACAGTAGAGATTGTAATTTGGTGCAAAACATGTATTCTAACCTTCTAGTCTGATGCCCTCTTGTATGAAAAAAAGCCAGAAAGCAAAAGCCTACATGTCATAGAGTCCTTTATTTTTTTTTTTATTATAGGCATTAAGAAGGTCCTATCAATTAGATACTGTCACATAGAAGCTTTTGACACATAATTTTGAAAGTGGAAGATAGAGGCAATTTACCTGATGGTTGAGCTATTGCTGCTGGTAGCACAGCTGTGGCATCTAGTCACTGGTATTGTGAGATAGGTGCTCTGATGGCTTCTTGATTAACATAGGAAAAATATCATTGAAAATTTCAATTTAAAAGCAGCCTCCTGATTTCTCACCATCCTGCCTATGGTCAGGGATCCTACATATTAGCAAGCTAGTTCAGCAGTACTCAGTACTGATTGTCATTCTGTGGGGCCATTACAGAGTCCATGTTTTCAGGCCTTCCGCCAAGTCTATAAGCATCCACTTCCTTTGTAATCCATTTTTCTTAAATATCTAGCATTTTTCCTGCTTTCATGCTTTGATGCTGTGGTAATGGCTGTGGTGACAGCAGCAGTAGCTGCATTGGAACTTTCATTACTTAGTGTTAACATAACTCTTTTGGATTGTCTTTTCAGTCATTTATAATGGATCATGATGCTTTTCTCCCCAGAATCCCAGATAAGCAGAAGAGCTCTCAATACAGTTGAAGACAACCACTGC
>BTHU01000003.1:92315978-92328478 GCA_036184795.1 Tokudaia tokunoshimensis | reverse complement strand
CACATGTACACATTTGTGTACCATAAAATGAAAAAGATTTTGCACAATGCTCTGCACACATCTAAACACACCCAGAATCACACACCAATTCTTATATTAGCCTTTAAGCCTTCCTGTAATTTATAGTGAGCCTATTTTCTATTCTATGTTATTTCCTAGAAATATCAGAGAAATCGCATTATATTCACATTATATATACATTGCTCCCTAAAATAAACAAAAACATTTATTACTAAATTTATACTAAAAAGCATGTCAGGGGTTTTAAGGTGTAGAGACTATCTTGTAAATATAGAATAATATCACCTTAAAGTATATAGAGTAAATATTTTGATCTGCTAACAGCCTCTGGATCCTGTCAGTCAAATGGGAGGTATAATAAAGCAACAATAAATTAATAACTTTGCTCCTATGAACATTATAGGATCCTGAAGTCAAGATTGAAGAATAAACATTGTTTTCAAATACAAATTAGCCATTGGTAAAAATTAATAAAATTGGTAAAAATTAATGCTAGGAATGTAGCTCCATGGTAGACATTTTGTCTACCTTGCACAAGGCCCCTATATTCTTTCTTTTTTAATTCATATATTGCATCCCAATGGCGGTTCCCCCTTCCTGCTCTTCTTTTAGCCCCTCCCACCCCCACCTCCCATGTCCCCCAGATCCACTCCTGAATTTTCCTTCAGAAAAGGGCAGGTCTCCCAGGCATATCAACCAAACATGGCATATCAAATTGTATTAAGACTGGGCATTCCCCCTTACTAAGGCTGGAAGAGACAACCCAGTGGGAAGGAAAAGGGTCCCAAAAGCAAGAAAAAGTGTCAGAGACAGCCCCCTCCCACTGTTAGGAGCCCCATAAGAAAACTAAGCTACACAACCATAATATTGTGCAGAGGACCTAGGTCAGACCCTTGCAGGTTACTTCATAAACGATCCAGTCTCTGTGAGCTCCTTTGAGCCCAGATTAATTGATTCTGTGGTTTTCTTGTGGTGTCCTTGACCCCTCTTGCTCCTAGAATCCTTCCTCCCCCTCTTCTGCAGGCTTCCACAAGTTCCACCTAATGTTTGCCTGTGGGTCTCTGCATCTGTTTCTCTCAGTTGCTGGATGAGGCCTCCGAAGAGTGTACTACTAGGCTCCAGTATACAAGGGTAACAGAATGTCCTTAGGAATCATTTCGTTGAGTTGTTTTGTTTTGTTTTGCTTGGTTGCTGGTCCTACTTGGTTCTATCCTAAATCTCTGGGCTATCCTGCCTCTGGCTCTTGGCCTTCTAGGCAGTGTCAGGGTTGGCCCCCCTCTTGAGGCATAGGTCTCAAGGTGGAACAGTCATCATTGGTTAAGTCCCTGGATTCTATCCCCAACACTATAAAAAAATTAATTTTAACCTTGGATTAGTTAGTAATCCAGATCCAAATACATCAAAATTACTGTGTACACTACATCCTTTAATCAGAATAAATTAAATTGGACTTCAGTAAAAACATCAGATAGTGTTTTTTATTTTAAACAAATTTAACCCGTTCTAAGTAGCTCTTTAGTTTACAGACTACACAAATCCTACCAAGATAAATTGTATTTTAAATTCCATATTTATAAATAAAATTTAATAAAAGTAAGCTACAATGGCACCAGTTTGTGGTCCCACATACTTGGGAAGCTGAATTAGGCAGTCCAGTTTAGCCTCAATGTTCAAGGAACACCTGCACAACAAAGATTCTTGCTTCCAATTAGTTAATTGATTAATTTGAAGTAAATAAAAAAGAAAAATCTTATCTACCTTGGGCAGGGTTCTGTGTCTGAACAAGATCTCCATTGATGCTCATACATGCTGAAGTTGGATATCTACTGCCCTAAATATTAGACAACAAATTAACACTCACTTAAAATTTCAACCAAGAAACTAAAGGTTATAAAAATATAGACTGATTAATCCTGAACTAAAACAGCAAAAATGCTATCCTTTAATACAAAGTTAGGGAGGACATTGTCATTGCCGCAGTCTGAGAAACATAGTTACCACTACAGTCTTCATTTATAAGAGTTTGATCCTGTTGTTATATTATGGTTTTATAAAGTAATATCCATAACAGCATTGAAATTAAAGAGAAACTTTGAAAGAGTAATCTTTCCATTTCCTAATTAGAGGAATTTCTTCTGTTTCATATATATTATATCTTATATATATGATATGTAGATTTAAATATCATTTAATCATTAAAACAAGTTAATGGATGCTAAAAGCCTTTATGCTTTTATCTGTACTGTTTTTTTAATGAAGTACATTGACTTGCTGGCAAAAAAAAAAGTTGCCTATAATACAAATGCTTTTAAATTTTCTTATATATTTATGTATTGCCAACTGAAGAATATTGTAGGTTAATTCTGTCCATGATCTACAACTGGTTTGCATTCAGTCCTGTTTGGTACTGAATTAAATTGCATAGATTATGACTGATTTTTTTAAGGGAACACCAAACTTTCTTTCCTTGTATCTATTACCATAAATGACCACTGCTGAAGTTAATTCACCTATTGTGTGCAAGAATGGGACATGCCTTCTCAAAATAAGCTATTTAAGATTAAGTGCTGATCCACTTTACTGTTCACCCTTGAGGTTTAGCAAACTCAGTTCCAATTGTGTGCCTTATCCTACACCTACAGCAATGAGAATCTTAGATCATTCTAAAATCAGCTCCACCTCCATGGTACTAGTTTCTGTTATCTGACAAGATTGTATTCTTGCTTGTTTGTTTGTTTCTTACTGTTCTTAATTAGAACAGGCATTTCAAGTGGTAGAATCATGATACAATTCCTCTATTAAAGTGTGTGATGTATAAAATATAGTGCATTAAAACATACATTTAATAGGATTAAATCAGAGCAGGCCAGAGTTCTGTTGGTGAAAATTTGTGGTCTCAGCAGTGGAAGATATGTAATTTATCAGAAGTGTTAGCCTTTTTAAAATGTATGTGTGTATTTCAGCACTGAAATTCAGCACTTGCTCTCAGACTTAAAAGATGAATTCTCAAGTTATGGCAACAAAATTCATGGCATTCTCTTAAATACTGAACATTTTATATTTCTATAAAAAAGTAGTCATCTTTAAGATTAATTCATTATTAGCATGTCATTTTACCACAGATTATTTCCTTTTATATTTATATTTTTTATCCCATTTATCGTGATTATAATTAAATTTTAACAAAAAGTGAATAAAAACAATCAAATTAGGTTTGTTGTTTCTTTGAAGTTTTTTAAAGATGCTATGATAAAAATATCAGCAGACATACTTATGATGATTGATAAATAGAAAGCCTTAAGCAAATCATTACCCACTCTGAAATTTGTTGAGAATCATACAAAAATCACTATACCTGAAAGTATTCAGGACTGGTTGGCACCTAGTAAGCCTGCCTATGTTTTGTTTTTTGTTTGTTTGTTTCTTTGTTTGTTTGTCTCCTTTTAGGTATTGAAATGATGAAAACTAATTATATAAAGTTAAATAATTTTTAAAGAAATGTTTTGTTGATAGGAAAAAATAAACTATAGGAGAATACATGTTGCATAACCGTTGGTGTACCTGACTGGCATGATGGCTCAGCAGGTAAAGCACCTAGTATACAACCCGATTACCCAAGAGCTGCCCCAGGACCCACGAAAGGTAGAAGGAGAGAATAAATTCAAAGTTGTCCTCTGACCACATGTGCTGTCATGACATAGACATACACTCATATCACTCGTATACAGAAAAATACTTAAAATATTTTAAAATGTATTTAAAAGTTTTATCTCATTCTTGGTTTCTGAAATACATTTATTGATCACTGCTTCTGTGCTTTCTTCCTCATTTTAAAATGACAGCTTACCTTTAGTTGTCAAGTGTGTACTGATACTGTGCTTGGAATTATAAAAAGAATGAACATTACAGATCCCTCTTTAGGATCTAGGATAAGAATTCTTTCAAAGGTAGTAATGCATAGCTCCAATTCCTGTTTCCTGAAAAGCTGAAGCATTTTTCTTGGATTGGGGTTCAGATGGTAGCTGGCTGACTCCAGAGTAACCGGAAGGTGATGGATTTCTGTAAAGCAAAGGAACAATGAAGTTATTCTTATTTTCCATATCAGCCTTTGTTTAAAAAAATTGTCTAAAGCTGCTTTCCAAGAGTGAGTATCACAGTTGTATAGCCACACTGTTACTATTGGATTGTTTTTAATTTCTTAACTTGTCTTCAGTTATGGCAGATAAAAGTTACTGTGGCTAAACAGGTTTTCATTTTCCATAACAGAACCTTTGTCAAAAGAATGGGAAAGGAGCTACATAAATAGTCAGAAAGCTTTAGGACATTGCATATTTGAAAAACAATAAAACTGAAATTATCAGGTGTCATTGTGAATATCTTAAGTAGTAACTGGTTTGCTTTTATTCCATCCTTAAAACTGAAATACTTGGGGATTCTAGCAGAAGAATTAGGGAGAGGAATCGACATCTAGTACAGCAGTGTAGACACTAAGCATTGAGCTGTGTTATCGTAGCACACCTGTGGGTTTCCTAGGTTACACTGGATGTCTGTTTTTCTAATATATGACAGAAGTTCTCCTATAATAGAGGAGATAAGGAGCACCAGAAACAAATCTTTATGGTCTTTAAATCATACTTCAGGCTATAAGAATTAAGAATCAATAAAAAATATGGCACAGGATAAAATAGTAAAAGATAAGGTTATTCTTGTAAACATTTTCAAGGTATCAAAAGGGAATTTCCTCAAAGCAAACATCTCAAATTAGTGAACATTGTTAATACTGTATTCGAACATTTATATTTCCACATTGGTGTTTTTAAAAAGCAGAAAATAATTATAATTCTGTAGTTTATTTTAATCATATCACCAAATTCACAATTTTCAATATCAAATGTGTGTTGCTGCTGTTTTTTTTACATATTTAACAAATTCCTTCAGTATTTTCTATACTTGGAAGGAACTGGTATGTCAACCAAAACTGGATGGCCTTTAAACATGCAAAGTCAGTAGCTATGTCCTTATGAGAACTGTGAAGGATTTGACATGGCTAGGGAGTTTTAGACTATCTGCAGGAGCTCATGAGTTCCTCTGTCGATGCACTGAAGCCCTGGCTTGTCAAGAAATGGACAGCTAAGTATGTCCTGCTTCTACCTTTGCTGTTATTTTTTTTTCATGAGCAGATAGCTGACAAACTAGTGTCTGTGTTTAGGCATTGATTTTACTAACAGCCATCAACACTGGAGGTAAGCAAAATACTGTAGCACTTCAGAAGTCCACTGAATAGAGTCACCACTGATCGTGTTAGCATTAGACAAGCTCTTGTGTTTTGAAAAATGGGAATGTCTCAAAATTGAGGACTTTTTCACCAGACCCAATTGCTTACAGGAGTTAGCTCAGTACCATTAGGAGAAACTGTAGGCATGATTTAATAAGCCATTATCAGTTCGTGAAGTGAATAAGCTTGCACAAATAGTTCTTACAAAGGAATGTGCTCCAGGTTTTCTATGTGACTTTTTAAAGTAAATTATACATAGATAAAAGTTTCTCCATAATCAGTAACATGCATAAAGTTATTAATTACTGTCTAATTTTGTTTACAGTTTGCCTCCAGATTAATTGATATGGAGGAAAAATCCTGGAAAGAATATTAAGCTGGAATTTGCAGGTTGTGTCTATACCTTGGCCATTCTGACCTTAAATTCTTTAACCTTCTTGGGCCCATTTGCTCAATAAAATGTGCATAATAATAACTGACGTGGGAAATTATTCAGACTTGGAATTCTCTGGGAATGACAGTTTATGTCTGTCTTTTACATTGATGGTTTAAAATATACAACAGCATTTAAACTGAATAAACATGAGCTATTCATAGTAGAAATTTTCTCAAATGTATTTTGATGACTAATCCAGTTGTGCTGGCTGGTTTTATGTCAGCTTGACACAAGGTATAGTCATCTGAGAGAAGGGAACCTCAGCTGAGAAAATGCCTCCATAAGATCTGCTATAGGCTATTTTCTTAATTAGTGGTTGATGGGAGAGGTCCCAGCCTATTGTGAGTGGCGCCATCCCTGGGCTGGTAAGCCTACGTTCTATGAGTAAGCAGGCCAAGCAAGCCATAGGAAGCAATCCAACAAGTAGCCCTTTCTCGGCCTCTGCATCAGCTCCTCCTCCAGGACCCTGCCCTGTTTGAGTTCCTGTCCTGACTTCCTTCATTGATGGTCTATAATGTGGAAGTGTAAGTCAGATAAACTCTTTTCTCCCCAACTTGCTTAATGGTCAGGATGTTTTATTGCAGCAACTGAAACCCTAATTAAGATAACAGTAAAATTTATACATATGTGAAAGCATGGGATTGGTGATGCTGGGTGTCCATGGTGTCACGTTTACAAACTGTCCTAATGTATAATCCTATCTTGAAATATTGTTGTGCAGAAGTATCTATGAAGTACCATAAAGCGTTTACATAAAAAAGAAAGCATTAGGAACTAAATAAGCTGAAAGAAGGAAACGTACATTTTACTAGATGTTTTAATTTATAATTCATTAGAAAATTAGTTACTGAGTTGCAAAATTAATTAGCGCCTCACAAACTTTCCTCAGTTCCTTGAGAGTGTATTGTCCCTCACTATGTGAGTGGACTCTAGCTAGACTCCATCTTTCTATCTAAAGGAAGATGACATATGAAATTAAAAGAGGACGTGGGGCTAGGGAGATAGGAGCTCCGCCCTCCACAGCCACGCTGACCAAGGGTGCGTGCTTTCCCACAAGTGGCTCTCGTTCTTTATGAAATTGCGTATTTATTCATATGTTTTGTTTATTAATTTGGATCATGCAACTTATTTTATTCTAGAAGGTCTTTCTACATCAATTCCTCGTTTTTAATTTTCAGTGACCTTGAAGTATTTTATACTATACTATAAATTATTTAACCTCTTCCAAATTTAGATTGTTCACTTCCTTTTCTTTCCTTTGCAAAGAAGTATGTGCCTATACCCATGTCATTAAATGTGTATACACATTTCGATAGAACAACAGTTTCTAGAAGACTTGCTGTATGAATGTGTATTTTCAGTTTTGTCTCATGAGACACAACCTCTAAAGCTTATGGCACCAGTTTACAACCTGTGCCAGCCAAGGAGAGATTTTATTTGTTCTATCATTAATTTTATATTTTAGTCTTTTTAATTTTTAAATATTTATTGTATTGTGTGAGTGCCTGCCTATACATATGTGTGTGCATCTCTCATGCAGGTGCATGCAGAGTACAGAGGAGGACGTGGATTGCTTTCTGCTGCTGTTTGCTGTAGGAAACCAAGCCTCCCTCAGGCTTCTGATAAAGCCACAACTGCTCTTAACCACTGATCAGTTCATTGCTCTTGGTTTTTTAGTGTGTTAAGGAAACACAATGTTGTTTCAATTGTATCATATTGAGTATTAGTATTCCCAAGCACAGTTTTAAATTAACTTGCTCCTTGGCAACTCCGTACAAGTATAAACCGTTGGTAGCTTTCTCCCAGCACCTCTGCTGCCTCCTCCTGCCTTCGGAAACCTCTCTCCACTGTTTCTCACATCCATGCCTCTTTGGGGATTTTTTTGTTGTTTGTTTTGGGTTTTGTTGTTGTTTGTTTGTTGTGATCCACTGTGTTTGGCCTCAGCAATCCCTGTGACCGTACATAATAAAACATCCATTGACGCACAGTGATGCGTCACCCAAAGGCAGCCAAGCACATGTTTTAGTATTTTGTCTATTTGTGTTTCTTGAACGTATGAGTCTTAACATAAGACCTATCTAGCTTGAGACAATTTCAAATGAAACTTTATTTTTCTGTGTTTTTCAGGTTCTCTTTCTCTGGTTTCAAATTATTGGTCTTCTCTAGATGTTCCAGCCTAGGACTCAGTAGTGTTATGTTTATATTGTCCCTGCTCTGTGTGTTGTTTTAAGCATGTATCTGTGTATTTATGTCACTTGACTTACTTTTTTGTGTGTTTTCCCCCTTTGTTCAGACTTTCTAAAGACTTACATTTTCCTGCTTC
Source organism: Tokudaia tokunoshimensis (assembly GCA_036184795.1). Classification (NCBI taxonomy): domain Eukaryota; kingdom Metazoa; phylum Chordata; class Mammalia; order Rodentia; family Muridae; genus Tokudaia; species Tokudaia tokunoshimensis. The sequence goes on along the minus strand of BTHU01000003.1, from coordinate 92,320,423 downwards.
TTTGAATAATTTCTTTTGGTTTTGTTGATTACATCTTTTAGAGTGCCTTTCTGTTTACTTTATAATTTCTGATTCTTCTTGTTTGTAATTCACTCACCTATTTTAGTTTAAATTGATATGGTTTCTAACAGGTGATCATTCATTCGTCTTTTTGCTAAAAGCTTATTTGGGATGATTAAGCCATGAATTTGAAAGGATAACAGGGGGTCAGGGTTGCAGAGTCAGTCAGTTTCTGCCTCGTCATTTTCCACTTTATTTCAGTACCCTCAGAAAACAGGAGCTCTGTGCTTTCTGTTTTGAGTAATTTGAGGAGGTTGTCTAGACAGCAACCTAGCGTTACCCTCCTGTGTAGACAGCCCTCTTCTCCTAGGCATTCTCAGTTATTGAGATGAGATATTGCTTCATGTTCTAGATACTTCATAATTTTATAACAACTTGTTAAAATAAATCTAGTTTTCACCTTCCTTCTTTCACAAACTGACCATTCTCTGTGACCTTCAAATGTTCTGGGAAATTGACAGTCTTTTCTTTTCCCTTTCCTTTTAGGAAGAATGCCTCTAAGATAGTAAACACAAAGGTGTTTCTTCTGGGCTTAAGTGAAACATGCAGATCCATAAGCACAGAGGTACCCAGTAACTTAGTAACATTAACTTTAATTTGATAAGTGTGTCTGTTATGTATCTACACTCTGCTCTTTCCGACCCACTCAAGGATCTGCTGGCAGACAAGACCTGCTGCCCTTGCTTTGTCTTCAGTGGCACTCATTCACTTGAGTTCACAGGGGGAGCTTTGTTTTCATGATCAAAATTTAGCTTCTAAGACACAGTGAGCATTGGCTCAGACTCTTAAGTATGCTACCTATTAACATTGATTCCAAGCATTCTGTTTTCTTTAGTAACTCTGATTACAAGACTTTGTTATTGTAAAGTATTGTTGTTTACATTGTTCCTGTTCTCTCTGTTTCACAGGACTGATTTTTGTCAAATATGTGGTAATTCTAGGTTGGCTGTTCATCATTCTGTTTCACAGCCCCCATAATCCTGACATTTCACCTCATTATAGCCTGTCTTCATTTTTCCCTGTCAGTGGCAAGATGTGTTGTTGATAAGGACAAACCAGTAGCTTATCATTCCTTTTAAGGGTCAGTAATAGCCAGCGCTTGCCTCACAGGCCCTAGCACCTCAGCACTCACTGTTCTTGCCTGTGGGCAAATACTGGCTGTATCCGTACACACATACAGGGGAGGTACCATTGCTCAGCTGTTCCGGTCATAATTTCCATCTTGACATTTGCCCCAGGCCTGACTAGTGTGATTGGTATCCACTGACTAAAACCTCCCTACAACTTCTTCATAGTATTTTGAATATGATCAACTGTGATATCCTCATCATTTTTCTTTGTATCTATTTCCATCTGTTTTCCATTTTGTTTTATTTTAAGAACTCCTCAATATTTCTGGTACATTTCCAAGTGGTACAGTATCAAAGACTTAACTACATATGCAAAAGATCTTCTATATGAAGATTGTTAGACTCTTGGAAATTTTTTTCTCTAAAAATAACATTATGGAAGTATGGTATGAGTTGACATTCCATCAGTCTCTAATAATTCTTGATTTAATTTATTCTTTCCTACAAAGTATATAAAATACTTCTTTAAATCAAACAATTTTAATGATATAAAAGGTCATATTCCTAAGGAAATTTTATAATGTCAATAAGAATAAGAGTAAACTCTGATACTTGCTGTGGACACACATACCATTAATAAATAAAGCTTTACCCCTCCCCATGTTACCTCTGCTGTGTTCCCTGTCTCCCTAGTAAAACAGCCTCAGATGACTTCTGTTCAGAGAGATTTCTTTTCACAAGGAACAACATATCTCCATTGTAATTCAAAGTACTTTTTAATTCATTTCTTGTGGAATCATTCATTGACACCGACTATCATAAGGAGGCTTGGGCTAGCTGCCGTGACAGTGACGGTGTGAAATGGCATGCTGCCAAACAGCATGTTTATGTTTTGTGTTTGTGTCTCAGTTTGATGCAAGACATGAAGAAAGCACTGTTCCTTGCAGAAATTCAGTAGCACATATTCATTTTATTTGGGGTTTGCCTTCTTTCTTCAATTCAGCCAGTAGTTGGGAAAAGAAAGTAATGATTACAAAACCGTTTTCATTCCCTTTCTGTCCTTCCTTTTCAGTCTTTATGACTTTGGCCATGGGATGACATGACAAGAAGTTTCTTGCCAGAAAGACTTGAGGGTTGTTGATCAGGGAGGGCTTCACAGAAGAGGGTGTCAGCTAAAACTTCCAGCTACAATTTTCTCAGCAAGAAAGCAAATGAGTACCCCAGCAGGAACAAAGATGTGGATGATAAAAGACCAAAGAAGGCTAGGTAGCAGATCCTGGTGAAGAGGGAAGAATGATGAATATTAAGTCTTAAGAGTTACCTTAATAGCAAACTCCAAAGGGCTTTAAACAACATGCCAAGGGCTTTGGCTCAGTGTCTCTAGCAGGACTTAGATATGGTATATGTATATTTATCTACATATGCACACTTTTTAAAGAGTTTCAGAGGTATTTTAGCACATAGTACCATGATTATTTGGAAGTTTTAGAAAAGTATTTTCATTTGCTCAATAATTATTGAGTCTCTGTGTTTTCTAGAGACTGTACTTCTGGGATATAACACAGTGAGTGTATTCCTTGCCCTTGTGGTCATATGGAGGATACATGGGAAGGAAGGGGATTAGAAGTGCAGAAATAAAATAGGAACATCAGAACAAAAATGATCTGAATGGGACTATTGAAAATGGAGAGGCGTGGGTAGATTCTCAAGAAAATCTCCACAGAACTGATGATCTGAGGTGTGGCATGAGGATGCGAGCTAATGGGAAATGGCACAGAGCGCTAGAGAGTGGATGGTTGGTAGGAAGAGGGATGGACTAAGGGAAGAGAACCTGGGAAACAGCAAGGGAAAGACTGTGAGTTCAACCACGAGCACAATTTTGAAATACTAAGGGTTGGTTCTAATGCTCAGGAAAGGGGCCATGGATAGGGATATCTGAAAGGTTTACTGGTAACAATTTGGGCTTTCCATAAAACAGAAATTTACCCCAAAACAGAAATTTAAAAATTAAAAAATGAGTGAATGGGAGCAGTCAAAACATTGTGAAAGCATTAGAGCATTTTGAAAAGGGTGAATAGAATCCATGGCCTCACACATGATAGCATCACCCTAACAATGACCTGTATCCATAGCAAGTTTTATAAAACCCAGGGACTATATTAGACTTGGCTGTAAAGGAATATTTTGGGACTCCTGAAAATTGGGTATGGGGTAGCTGTCAAAAACAGAGAAGGCAATAGCAAGGCTGAAAGAAAAGTAAACACTATGCAGAGTTTGGGGAACCTGAGTGTATTTGTAGCTCAGGCTAGACAGAGCTTTTGAACCTTAAGAACCAGGCTGCCCAAAGAGTATGAACAAGAATGGGCTTTAAAGCACAAGTGGTTGGTTTACTTTATGAAACAAGACAAAAAGGTAGTAAATTTGATTGTTGTAAAAGTTAGGGTAAATAGTAGAACTGAGGAAATATTAGGGTATCAAGAGTGTTGATAGATTATTGGCATTGGTCGTAAAAAAAAAAAAAAAACCTGTAAGTTGTAAGACCTAAAAATAAACACCAACTATGGCTTTGTTGACTGAAAAGATGCTGCCTACCTGGAGGGATACATCCTATTTTTCACATTGTGAGGTTTGGGTACATTATATACTATATATAGTATTATTATGTACTGTTTTGTACGGGGACACTTCACCTAAATGGAAAATGGTCAGAAGTATGGCTAAGTGTCAAAACAACATAGGTATTTATAAGGATGAAATTGAAATAGTTGCCGTGGAGGCCAATTTCTTGACCCTGGTTATCTATAACTAAATACCATAGACTGTATACTTTATTTTTTACATTAATGAATTTATTTATTTTATATTCTGATTATAGCCTCCCTCTCCTTCCATTGTCTCCCTCATTCAGTCCCTCCCCATCCCCCTCCCCTTCTGCTCCCCAATACCAACCCACCCTGGCACATCAAGTCACTGTAGGACTAGGAACATCCTCTTCCACTGAGGCCAGACAAGGCAGCCCAGTTAGGGGCATGGGGTTCTTAGGTATGCAACAGAGTCATGGACAGTTTCCATTCCAGTTGTTGGGGGACCCACAAGAAAACCAAGCTACATATGTGCAGGGGGCCTAGCGCCAACCCGTGTATGCTCTTTGGTTGGTGGTTCAGTCTCTGGGAGCCCCAGTGGAACTGGTTGGTTGACTGTTGGTCTACTTGTGGATTCCCTATCCCCTCTGGGTCCTCCAATAAAGAATAAAAGTTTATTTAACTCATAATTCTAGAAGGTACAAGGTCAAAGGACTACGTCTTGTGAGACTTT